>CAJNDT010005523.1:0-230000 GCA_905221615.1 Symbiodinium sp. CCMP2592 | reverse complement strand
TCGCAGAGACTCCGATAGGCTTTCGGCTTTCCTGATGCCTAGGATTACACTCGAAACGTTGGTGTGTGTGTGTGTGTGTGTGTGAACATCTCCGTCTTCATGTTTACAATACAGGGCAAGGTACATTGCTGGCTTCGTACTTGCTCGCATAGCATTCTTGCGACGTGAACCCATTGTTATATGGTAACTTGCGCAGGTTGCGCCGTCGTGGGTGTGGAAACTGTGCTAGCTGCTGATGCCTTTCGCAGTGCCTGACTACGGCGCAAACCTACGGTTTTTGATGATATAAATCCTGCATTACCCGTAAAAAGGAATATACCATAATTCCCATAGTTTAGGGTCCTTAAGGTAATGCAGGATGTATATCATCAACCGTAGGAGCACATTATGCTTGAGGCTTCTGTTTTCCGGGACCCGAGATCTTACAAAATGGTCAAGCCGAGACCCTCTTATCCAGACTCTACACAGCTCATGGGCTTAGTGCCTGAGGGAGAGAGAGAGAGAGAGAGAGAGAGAGAGAGAGAGAGAGAGAGAGAGAGAGAGAGAGGTAGAGAGAGAGAGGAAAGAGAGAGAGAGAGAGAGAGAAAGAGTGAGAGTGAGAGTGAGAGTGAGAGTGAGAGTGAGAGTGAGAGTGAGGGAGAGGGAGAGGGAGAGCCCCTCAGCCCAAACCGCCCCTGGGGTTTACTGCAGGGCTAGCCTACGCCCCAAAATCCTCCTGCCGGGGCACGCAGCAGCCGACAAGGAAGCGGAGTGCCACCTCGAAAGCAGAGACGGCTTCAAATCGAAGGTGCTCAGGTGTAGAGTTTCTTGGACTTGTTGAAATAGAGTGGGGGATTCAGAGCACCGGTCTATCAGAGTGCCAGGTAGGTCGTGCTTCGGCTTGTACCAGCAGCAGAAGCGGCAAAAGTAACCCTAAACCCCGAACCCTAAACCCTAAACCATCACAAAAAAGCCGCTGCTTGCATTGAGCTGCCATGTAGATGAAGCCGACCAGGAAGGAGGCGAGAAGCGTCTGGCAAAGTGATGCACTTGAGCATCCCCACATCCCTGCAAAACAAGTTCCTTAATGCAGCCTCTTGCTTCAGCATCTCATGCAACCCATACTGTTGACCCAATCTCTGACATACAACTAGATCTCGGCAAGAAAAAGACAGAAAGGCTTGAGTGCATGCGCACAGTTTGCCGTACAGGCTTGGGATTCTGACCTACCTGCCGGTTCTAGAACACCTCACCCTGACAAGCAAGAACCCTCAACAACATGAGCGTCCACAATTACAAACAGATTTGATTACCCTGTATGTTCGAAACTTCGGATGGCAGCCACCACCGCCATCATCATCAGCAGCATCATCAGCATCATCATCATCAACATCATCATCATCATGGATGCTATAATCACCGTCATCACTATCCGTCACTAGCATCACCACCATCAGCATCATACTCATCTCTTCATCATACCCGTCTTTGTGAAGACTATCCACTTCGCCACTCTGTGGCAGTCAAGGAATCCTAAGGCACGGTAGAGGTCTGCGGCTTACGGGTGTCCTGCCCGGCCCCGTGTCGAGACTGCAAAGCCGACACAAGAATATCAAGTATGGTCTGTATGTAACTGTATGAACGTTTGTATGCATATATATATATATATATGCATACATATACATGTGTATATACACATATGGAGAGAGAGAGAGAGAGAGAGAGAGAGAGAGAGAGAGAGAGAGAGAGAGAGAGAGAGAGAGAGAGAGAGAGAGAGAGAGAGAGAGAGAGAGAGAGAGAGAGAGAGAGAGAGAAAATGGCATGGCATGGCCAATGGGGGAGAGGCCGCTCCCTGACCCCGCCATGGATACCTGGTACTAAGGGAGCTCGTAGTGATCCTGGTTGGGCCTCAACCCGAAGCTTCGAAGCGCGAACCCGAAAGTGTCCGAATCAAAGAGAAGGCGTCCATTCTTGTCATGGCTAAGACGACATCACGAAGTTTTAGTACCTTCATGTTAAGGACTTTTAAGTGCCTTTCCTAGTGTTGCGGCCTTGTAAATAGGGTTCTGCGAAAAATCACCCGGAACCCTCAACCCGACTGCAGCGTAAACCAGTGCTTCCGAGGAGCAATGAGGAAGGCATCGATAGAGGTCTGGCAAGGCATGGCCGGTGCTCGTAAGGCCATTAATGCTGTTCGCCATATGATACTAGGAAGATGAGCATGCTATCAATATTACGAAAAACATGAACAACAACATGAACCGTATGAGTGAAACCAATATTTACAATAATTTTGGTGTGTGTTTCGATCCTTTCAGGGTGAGCTGTTGATGGGCTCTGATCGTATACCCTAGCGCCGGACCTACAATTCAAGATTCGGGGGGCTTTGGTGTCAATTTTCGAGGTCCTGGGTTTAGTAGCTTGGGTTTGGGGTATCGATCAATCCTCAGACAATCCGTGTGCGAGGATCGATTGTGTCTGCGCGCAGAACAAAAAGACATAACTGAGTTGTCCTTTAAGCCCTTTGAAATTGATTTACTAATTATTATGGTTCTTTACAAAATAGTAGGGGAAACTAAAAAAGATATCGAAGGACAACCCAGATAACAAACCAGGAGGATGTACTTTGGCAGCTTTGCTGAGTCCCTCATGTAGACATGCCCTCATGTAGACATGCCAGCAGTTGGTGAAGCACGTTTCGAGAATTGGGAAACTGACACTGAAGGCTTAAGCTTCGGAAACCAAAGGTTCACAAACAAGACCTTCGAACCCTGAAAAAGGCAGTTTAACACATGCCCTCACAACCAGACGTCAAACACAGCACCGGAGCGACCAACACTTTGACCATTGGCGTTTGTGGCATACGGCACTCCTTCCCCTGGTTCCTGACGCGAATCCACGCTTTACGTTTGATAACTTAGTCCCACATAAGTTACAAGACCATGAGCACAGCAAACCTGCTCAAGTGAAGGCAGCCTGCCTGGAAGTCACCGACCCATGTGCCGACAGTGTCTGACAAGCTGGCAGCGACATCTGCAACGCCTCTGCAGGTCAGATGCCCGTGGTGTTAGTGCTAGTGCAGTACTGTAACGGTGAGTGACATGTATTGAAGCATAGGCGATACCAGAAGACGAAAACGCAGACTGCGCGCCTGCAGAAACATCCCCAGATCACTCAACTCAAAGCCCTAAACCCTCTAAACCCTGAAACCCGGAACCCTAAACTCTGAATCCCACCACCCTACACCCTAAATCCTAAACCCCAAACTACCCTACACCCTAAACCCTAAACCTTAAACCTTAAACCCTAAACTACCCTACACCCCGAACCCCAACCTAGAGCTTCCATGGTGTCCGTCATGGCAGAGCCCAGAGCATTCACGACATCCGCGGTCATGGCGAAAGTACAGTACGCAGAGCCCTCGGTGATCTCCTGCAGGCACTGGGAATCGCTTGGAGGCTGACGGGCTTTGATGATGCTTTAAGGCCTCTTGAGGGTGTTGTTTTAAGGTTTTCGTGCTTTTATGCGCTTTTGGGGCTGTCTATGGGTGTTGCGGGCTTTTGGTGCCTGTATGCTTTTGTTTGAGTCTTTCGGAATTAAATATAGGGAACTTTGGTTTCGGGGAGGTTTGCTTGGACCATCTACGATGTTGTTGCCGGGAGACGGGGTTCCCTGCCCACCGGGGTAAAAACGAAGCATCGTCAAAGTCCAAAAAATGGGTTTAGGGTTTAGGGTTTAGAGTTACACAACTTCAGCGTTGAAGGCGGCTTGAGTCCGATTCGGTTATGAAAAACTAGGTTCTTCCTTTCTAGCCCGCCCTGCATGAGCTGTGGAAACGGGGCCCGTCACAAAGAGGGTCTGTAGCCGAAGTCTGCTGGGGTTTAGGGTTTAACAACAACACATTGCAACCGTCGAACTGTACGTCCGAAGTGACTACCGGATAAACCTGCCTGAAGCACCCAGATTGTTACGCCCTCCCTGATACCTACACCGAGCAACGTAAGCAGTAGCACTAGCCCACGAACCCTAAATCCCAAACCCCTCCGATTTCCGGGGTCCGTGAACGCCACGCCCGGCATCGGAACGCAGCGCTTGGCCGAGTAGGGGCACACGGACTGAGCAACTCGAGATTGAAGGTTAAGTGTTTAATGTAGGAACCTGATTAAGAAACCCTAGGCCCGCCCAGATTAATAATAAGAAACCCTAGGCCCGCCCAAAACTGTGGTATTCATATAAGGAGCCCTAACGAAGGCTAAGGTTTCTTAATTCAGGTTCCTACAGGTGTAGGGATAGTTTGGACGATCTTTTCTGGGCTTTCGCCTCGGGGGCTCAGGGTCGGATTGGACTTTTGCTCGCTTGGGATTTTGTAGAATCTAGACAAATAAATATATATATATATATATATATATACATATATATATATATATATATATGTATATGTATATGTATATGTATCTCTCTCTCTCTCTCTCTCTCTTGCTATTCTTGTGTGATTATTGATTCAGTTATGTATTTTTGTACATACTTATTTAGCTGTCTGTTATGCATGTGTTATTTGTTTGTCTATGCACGTAAATATGTTCGTTGATTTGGGAAAATAACTGTATATATACGTATACGTGTGGGTGTATTTGTATTGTAACATAATAAGATAGACAGATAGATAGATAGCAAGTAGCTAGAAAGATAAATAGATGTAGTGCATGTATGTCTGTATGTCTGTTTGTTTGTGATTGTGCTTGCATATGTATGTGTAGCTGTATTTGGATTTGAATTTCCACGTCTATTTGTACTTACATTGCCGGAAAAGGAAAAGTGTAGACCAACACATGCAGGCTATGAGGCTGTCTGCCTTGACTCATGAAATCCGACAGCTCCATGCTCGAAACCTCTGAACCGTCCGAAATCCTGACCCTATACTGAACTTAGACCCCTAGCAAGAAAACCTATAGTTTTAGCTTCGTCTCTGGGATTGTTAGAGGAACCGAAGATTTGAAAAATCTTTCTAAGTACCCCTGAAAACCGGCCCGCTAAACCCTAAACCCTCAACAAAGCACCGTCAAATCTAGATCATGGTTGGGGTAGGATTAAAAATGTACATGTTTTTCCCTACTGGGTTTAAGTAACCAAAAAAATCTAAAATGTTGCCTAACTATGACAAAGACATGATGCCAGACCATCCCCTTCCCACCTTCCCGCACCTACAGGAAAACAGTCAAATCCTAGAACCCCAAAACCCCCTCAAGCCTAAACCCTAAACCCCAAAAGAACCCCAAAAAGGACTGAGACCAGGACGGTAGGGAGCGCTTGGAACTTGAAATCGTTGCTGATGACACTCCTCGGCTGCGAAATCCTACAGCCTGGAGTTTAGGGCTCAGGGGCTGAGGGTTGAGGCTTACTTAGAGGATCATGGGACTTAGTAAGTAGGTTATAATTGGGGTTATAAGTCCCCTAAGTGGGGTTATCCTAATTATAACCTCCTTATGACCTTACTAAGTCCCATGAGCCTTCAAGTAGGGTTCAGGTAAACCGGAGTTGGGGGGGCTGAGATTTCTCTCCAGAGCTGGAGCATCCTCGCTGTTCGGGGCGCAGGGCGCACTACCGTCTTCTTTTAAGTGAACCTACTTGGAGGGTCAGGCGACTTAGTAAGTAAGGTTATATGTACCCTAATCAGGGTTATAAGTATAGTTACCTTATTTATAACCCTAGTTACTAAGTCCCATGATCCTTTAAGTAAGAGTCCAAGTAGTCTTTTTTTTGGTGCCCAAAGAAACCCCAAAGTCCCACGGTAAGGAGTACTTGGACCCTTGAGGGTCTCTTTTCCGGGCTCCTCTTTGAGGGTTCCTTTAAAGGGTTCCTTGAAATGGATCCTTTAGCCCAAAGGCTCCATGTATCCAAAAAGTATATACTTAGGCCTTAAAGTACCTATACAGGGACGTCTTTAAGGCTTACAGGGAGCCTTTGGGTAAGGGAATCGAAGAAAGGCTCAGGGTTCGGGGACGGTCTGCTCCCAGAGCCCCCAAAAAGTATGATATCTTTAGGCCGTCAACCACGTCCCAACGGGATTTCGGCTTCAGAGTTTAGGGTTTAGGGTTCAGGGTTTAGGTTTCAGGGTTTGGGGTTTAGGGTTCAAGGTTTGGGGTTGAGCGTTCAGGCCGTCAACCACGTCCCAACACACTCAAACCGATGCTGAAACTTTAGTAACGACCAGACACAGGCCAGACAGTTGTCTGAGTGGCAATGATAAACACACATATGTGTGTATATATATATATATGTATGTATGGATACACATACACATACAGAAACAACCCCAACTCAAAATCCCTGTATCACAGCAAAGACCTGTACTATAGGGGCCTGAATAATTACCTATACTATTTTGGTGTTCCTTATTATAAATATAGTATAGTGGGCCCCAAAACCCTGTTCTAAGTATTACGGCCCCTATCGTAATTGCAGCTGGGTCGCTGGATTGCAGTGATCTCAGCCCTCAGGAGGCATTGACTCTACTTGTACCATAGGGACGCTTAGGGGGTAGGGGGGAGGGGGGTAGGGGACTATACTTCCTTAAACAAACCTTATTAAGTCCTTATTATCGGTATAATGCCCCCTACCCCCTCGCACCTGATTACCCCCCCCAAAGCATCCTTAGGCAGGCCTTCTGGGCTCGCGGAAGGACACGAATCGCACGACTGATGCATCGGAATGAACTGCAACACTGAACCAGGTTTCTGGGGCGATCTACAACAAGTGGAGACGGATCGACACAGGGCTAAGCATGCTGATGGTTATCTGCCATTCCCAGGCCGCTTCTAAACCATCACAGCCGCAAACAGTAAACCCTATACACCTCAAACACTAAACCCTAAACCCCTAAGCCCCACACCCTAAAGAAACCCCAAACCCCTAAACCGTAAACCCTAAACCCCTAAAATGCCGAACCTGAAAAAAACCCAAAATGCAAGAACCGGCCTGCTGCCGCTGTAGTTCTTTAACGTGTCAAAAGCGTTCTTGAGAGGATTGTCAGGCGTCATGTCGTAGACATACCTCCGGCATCGAGGTTTAGGGATTGGGGTGTTGACTGGGTTCAGGGTTTAGGACTTAGGGTTTAGGAGCTCTGAAGGGTTGAGGGCTTAGGGTTTAGGAGCTCTGAAGGGTTTAGAGCTTAGGGTTTAGGAGCTCTGAAGGGTTTAGAGCTTAGGGTTTAGGAGCTCTGAAGGGTTTAGGGCTTAGGGCTTAGGAGCTCTGAAGGGATTAGGGCTTAGGGTTTAGGAGCTCTGAAGGGTTTAGGAGCTCTGCAGGGTTTAGGAGCTGTGAAGGGTTTAGGGCTTAGGGTTTATTAGCTCTGAAGGGTTTGGGGCTTGGGGGTTTTAGGAGCTCTGAAGGGTTTAGAGTTTAGGATTGAAGTTCCATGATGGAGGGGCCTGGGAGCTCAAGAGTTGGCGTTCAGGTGTCGAAGATTTCTTCAAGCATTGCATGATGCAAGGGTGGCCGGGGGAGCTTTAAACTGACGACTGTAAGGGACTTAGTCACCAAGCCTTCGTGAACTCAATCTGTTTCGGGGGTGCTTGTCTACAATGAAGCATGTAAGGTTGCGTGGGCTCCGTGACTTCAGAAAATGTGCGGCTCTTTTCACAAAACGTGGTGGGCCTCTCCGCTTCGTCGTGGTTTGAGTTTTGGGTTTCTCTGCTTCGAGGATTGCCACTCGCAGGATGCCATCGACCACAGAGAGCTTCAAGACCCCTGAACACTGACTACTTGGAGGGGCAGGGGACTTAGTAAGTCGATTATAAGTAGGTTATAATTGGGGTAACTCCATTTAGGGTACTTATAACTCTACTTACTCTACTTATAACCTTGTTACTAAGTCCCCGGCCCCTGCCCCTCCAAGTAGACCCCAGTTCCCTCCCTTACCGCCCCAACACCTGGACCCTGCTCCCCTCACAATCTCTTGCCACCCAAGAGACTCGCGAGCGTCAGCGCTGCCGTTCCTAAGCCAAACACAAAGGGGGAAATGGGGGCTATGTTTAGGGTTAAGGATTTAACCCTAAACCCTAAACTCTATTGAGTGGGGTTCACAGGGTTTAAGTTTTTGAGTTTAGGTTGAGGATCTCGGGATCACCGTTTGGGCTTAGGGTTTGGGCTTAGCGCTTGGGGGCATGAGACTTAGGTTAGAAGACTACTACGACTGTTCGAAGTGTTTCATGTAAGCTTCTTCACTAGTGAACTAGTGGTTCACATTTCATGGATGTATCGAGAACCCCAAACTCTTCTACGATCGAGTCACACAGAAGCTGCTGCTAGCACTACAGCTGCTACCATCATCACCCACACATGTCTCAAAATCCAGAAAATCTGAGCCCTGAAGCCCCCAAAAACCTTCAATCCCGAACCCTTTAAACTCTAATCCGTCCATCACAACAGTGCTACAAGGGTTTCGGGTTGTGCCAACAGTAGCTCTACGGGAGCCGCCTAAACTCAAACAGGGCTGATCCGAAGCACTCGTTGGCATTCCTGCCAAGGCTCACCAAGCTGAAATCGGCAGCACAACCGGTGAGGCAAACCTGACCAGGCGTTACTCAGTCGTTTCAAAAAAAAACCAGGACCTGAGGAGAGAGCTAAGGGCTTAGCGCTTGGGGTTTCGGGTTAAACTCTTTGAGCGTAGCATTGCGGTATGAGGGTGCAGAGTTACTTAGAGGATCATGGGACTTAGTAAGTAGGTTATAATTGGGGCTATAAGTCCCCTAAGTGGGGTTATCCTAATTAAAACCTACTTATAACCTTACTTACTAAGTCCCATGAGCCTTCAAGTAAGGTGTGAGACTGTGGGATCTGAATCTAGTCACTTGGATCCAGCGTGGACCGTTTCAGCCGGAGCTCGCTGGCCCTATCCTCCAAAACACGCACAGGATTTAGTGTTCACGTCGGCATCATCGTTTTGATGCAGTCTGATTGAGTTGGGGATCGCACGTCGACAACCACAGGGACTCGCAACGGAGAATGCCGACAACCTCGTCTTTTAAGCATCTCTGTTGAACTAGGCCCCAACGAAATGCAAGCCCTATTGTAAAACCCAAAAGTGCCCTTCAAGGGAACCCTATTGTAGAACCCCTCGTACCCCCGACGCGGAGTCACCCCAAGCCTACGGCCCCGATCCCCCCATCCCAAAGCCCGGCGCCTCGTTGAAGTAGAGTGAGGCTTCATTGAAGATGTCCTCGAAGGCCTTGCAATTTCAGCCGATGACTTCGGTTTTGGGAGGCCGGGGATTGTGGCGACGTCTCGATGGCTTAGGGTTTCGGGGTTAGGGTTTTAGGTCTCTGGTCCCGGACAAGCCTTTCCAATCTGCTCGCTCCGAGAGGGTTTTGGGCTTCTTGCTCGAGAAATTTAGGGGTTCCAGAATTTCAGGGTTCCTTTGATGGGGAAAGCTAGGGTTTTGGGGTTCCTCTACAGGAGAAACCCAAGAAGCTAGAAGGATCGAAATGTGCCTGGCCGTTGGCACCCGAGGGGGAGAACAGGTTGTCCGCGCTCACCTAGCAGCAACGAGTTATAGGGCTTAGGGTTTAGCTTCTGGGTGTTTAGGGTTAAGGGTTTGGGAGTTTAGAGTTCAAGAGTTTAGAGTTTAGGGGTTGGGGGTTTAGGGTCGAGGGTTTGGGAGTTTAGGGTTTAGGGGTTTAGGGTTTAGGGTTTGGGGGTTTAGGGTTTGGGAGTTTAGGGTACGGGAGTTTAGGGCTTAGGGTTTGGGAGTTTAGGGTTTAGGTTTGGGAGTTTAAGGTTTGGGGCTAGGGTTTAGGGTTCGGGAGTTTAGGGTTTAGGGTTTGGGGTTTCGGCCTTTTCGGGTGCGTAAGGTCTAGAAGGCTTGAACAAGGGGTACACAGACATAGGATTGGGGCATTCATTACAGGGTCCCCTTTACTTGGAGGGGCAGGGGACTTAGTAAGCAGGTTATAAGTAGAGTTATAAGTACCCTAAATGGAGTTACACCAATTATAGCCCTAAGTACAAACGACTTACTAAGTCCCCCGGCCCTCCAAGTAGGGTTCTATAAAAGTGCTGCTGTTTCCTGCTAATCTAGTTCAGGCCGCCGGAGCGATATACAGTACGGTCGAAGCACGTGTGCAGTGGTTCAGTTCCGTTGCAAGATACAGCTTCAAGTAGCTCATGTCCATGAACCCTGCTCTAGCTTCCGACTGACATGCAGCTGTTTTTGCACTACTAGACTGGACAAGAGTGCCGCGGCTGTGTGAAGCCTTTTTGCAACGCAGTGGCAGTAGCAGTAGAAGCAGTAGGAGCAGGAGTAGCCGTAGCAGCATCAGCAGCATCAGCAGCAGCAGCAGTGACACCAGCAGTAGCAGAAGCGGCAGGAGCAGTAGCAGCCCAGCAGGAGTAGTAGTAGCAGCAGCAGCAGGAGTAGTAGTGGTGGTGGTCATGGTGGTGGTGGTGGTGGTGGTGGTGGTGGTGGTGGTGGTGGTGGTGGTGGTGGTGGTGGTGGTGGTGGTGGTGGTGGTGGTGGTGGTGGGGGTGGTGGTGGTGGTGGTGGTGGTGGTGGTGGTGGTGGTGGTGGTGGTGGTGGTGGTGGTGGTGGTGGTGGTGGTGGTGGTGGTGGTGGTGGTGGTGGTGGTGGTGGTGGTGGTGGTGGTGGTGGTGGTGGTGGTGGTGCTGGTGGTGGTGGTGGTGGTGGTGATGGTGCTGGCGACGGCGTCGGCGGTGGTGGTGGCGGCGACGGCGGTGGTGGTGGTGGTGATGGTGTGGTAATACCAGAACTACTCTTGCACGAGGACACCAGGAGCAAGGATGCCATCATTGAATCTAACCTCATGCCACGTGAAAACTACTAACTCTCAACGCTACCAGAAAAATTGGAAAAGCACCACCGAGCACTATGCCATGGCTGCTCTTGCTGATAGGAGTCCGCTTTTCCTACGAATATCACTATATGGCTTGATGCAGCACCTTCCCACGGAGCTCTTCCAGCTTTGCGGTGATCACTGACGAAACATCCGCCTCGGAGGTCGGGGGCTGGTACAGTCACCAGGCAACAGCCGTGCAACATTCGTGTCCGTAATCAGCTTACCCACCATCACGGTACGGGCATCATCGTGATCACCCTCAAAAAATACCACCGTCACCATCAGCGTTATCAGAATCTGCATAATTATCAACATCGCCGTCGTAAGTGTAATCAAACTCATCTGCATCCACTTGGTCTCATCCGTGAGGTCATCACCATCACAGTCATCAGCAGAAGCTTCATCGCCAGCAGCAGCAAAATCATTGTCTTCACATCCACAACACCGTGAGGCTGATAGTCACTTCAACTTGTTTGCAAGGTCGGTCATGCAAGCCAAGCAGCACAATCTTCAACATTCATACCACTGCCGTCACCATCATCATAAGACTAGACCTGCACAGCTGCAGCAGCAGACGCGCACGTAGCTTGGCAAATGCCTGTCTATAAGCGCAGGACTGGCATATTGGGCTCGATGAGGCCTTGACGGCTTAGGGCATATCCTTAGAAGGACCCATAAGTATATACCCTCAATATAGCTATTATATACCCATAATATAGCCCATTTTTAAGCTGAGCTGCGGCCTTTCACTCCACGTGCTCTGATCTCTATGGGCTTTGGGCTTAGGGTTTAGAGTCTAAGGCCAGGGCTTGGGCCCTAAGATTTGGCATGTGGGCCGTTTCCGAGCTTTGTGCAGGCGAGGGCCGACAGTCTTGCAGGGGCTTAGGGTTTAGGGCTTCATGATGCCACGGGGCTTACGTGCTGTTCACTGTGCCGCACTAAAGGTACACTTGTAGGTACAGATAGATTCACAAAGTGCTTATTCAGATACGAGATCTGAATTTATGCATGTATTTCTGCTTGCTGAAAATGGCCTATTAGGATTTACCTTGCAAGCCTACAGGCCTACATCAACCCGAAACCCCTCAACACCAAATGTCAAGACCCCGAGCCCTAAACTCCAAGACCCTAAAACCCTGAAGCCCCAAGCCCTCCAACCCTGATCTTCAAAATCCCTCAGATGCATACCCAAACCCTAAGCCCCAAACCCTAAACCCTAAACCTAAACCCTAAACCCCAAACCCTAAACCCTAAAAGCTAAACCCCAAACCCTAAACCCTAAACCCCCAATTCCATTAGGGCCCCGGCTGGGCTTGAGAGATCTCCGCCCACTTGGAGGCTGCCTGGCAGTCGGAGTTCGGCTCTTGCTTTAAGCATCATCTCTTGGCAGATCCAAGAGAGCCTTTTTAGGCAGGTCAGGGCTTAGGGTTTAGGTTAGTAAGAGTAATGTTCACATTATCATTGCCACTATTGTTCTTGCTACTGTTGCTTTTGGGATTTACAGGGCGCGGAAGGATCCAGCCGCTCACCAAGGACTCAAACAAGATTTGGGGTTGGGTTTAGTGCTCATAGGGCTTAGGGCTTGAGGCTTATAGAGTTTGGCGCTAATGCAACAGGGCTTAGGCTGTTTAGGGTTTAGGGACCCGCTCGTGGAGACCCATGAACAAGTGATAGTACTCCGTCCCTTCTTGAAACCTGCGGATTTGTTGCGCCTTTGCCCTGCCTACGTGTTTTCCAGCAGGTGTGTGGCGTATGTAATGGCTATATGGAGAGTATTTGGGGAACGAGCCGGGCACCTTGGTTCCAATGTATAGATACCAAAATCAGGTGTTCCACGATTTCCATGGGGCTGTACACGAAGTGGTGTCCTTGCTTATGCGCAAGAGGCAGGCACTTGACGTCAGGGGGTGCTTCTACCGTGTCCAAAGGCCCACTCCTAGATGCCGCCGAAAACCGTGAAACCGAACCCTTCTGAACACCAAGGTCACCAGGGTCGTGGCCTTCGCAGGCACCGCATGGGATGAGGCAGCAACCACAGAGGTAGTCCTGTTCAAGGATGTTGCTTTCAACCGAGTTTAAGCTTAGTGAGGCAACAGTACAAACGCTCTTGTGCTCAGCAAAGAACTCTTAGTGCAGTCATGCGGCAAGATGCTGTTTTCAGCTGCAGTACTGGCAGAAAAGCTCTAAAGAAATCCTGCACCCCGGAACTCTAAACCCTGAAATCCGAACCCAGAGTCCCTCACACCCAAAATCCGAAGCCCAAACACTAAACCATCATCCCCAATCTCTAACTTCCCACACCCCGGCGCTAAACCCCTGAACCCTAAACCGTAAAATCCGTAAACCCACAAGCTCAACGCAAAAAAAACGATTCCTCGGCTTCGAAGCCCGTCAACAGAGGCCCTTGGGTAGGAAGGCCTCAGGGAGTCTTCCCGAGTTGGGTTTAGGGTGAAGGGTTTAGGGTTTATGGGGATGTTCAGGGCATAGGGCTTTAGGGGCCTAGGGTTCGAGTTTAGGTGTTGAGGGCTTAGGGTGGAGGGTTTCTGAAGGTTTTAACGTGTAGGGTCTCAGGTTCAATGAAGCTTCGGCATCATCAACAGAACTAGCTGTAGTTTCCTCCGTAGTGTCAGTGTTGCTGTGGAGATTGCTGGTGGTAATGCTGATGCTGATGCGGATGATGATGAGTTCAGCCCTTCTTGCTGAGGCCTCATGGAAGGCCACAAACAAAAGGTTGCTCTCAGATCTCCGTGGCGGTTAAGGTCATGAGGAACGCAAGGTTTGAGCGGTTGTTGGCTTCACGGACTACGGATCATAGCCGAGTGGTCTATGAATCTATGTAGCAAGCCTCAGTGAACTGCTTGCTTACAATGTACGATCTGGCACTTTAAAATCTTTGTGTGTGGACCAGGCTTAGATGAGTGATATGAGTGCATGTGAGATCTCCAATGAAGGATCTAGCTTCAATCCCTGCAACTCCAACATCCAAAACAGCAAGACCCCAAATGCCTAAATCCCAAATCTGAAGAAGAATCCCTAAATCCTACAGTAGAAGCCAGAAAGTTGGAACATGGCTTTAGGAGGATTAGTGCTAGGATCCTATATACTCTACCTTAAGGGCATGAGGATAATGATGTTCCAACTTTCTGGCTTCTACTGTACACCCTGTCCCACCTGAGTAGCCATCGACCATGGCCGTCCTAAAGGCACTTGAGCACATCATCCTCGCAGGCGGGCATAAGTTGAGTCCTCCAAGATCTCGGGCGTTTAATTTGAGGGCCTTAATAATAAGACTATGCTACTACTTATAACAATTTTAATACATATAATAATCATAAAAATAATACCAATAATAGCAATAATAATAAGAGGGTTTTGGGTGGTCTTCATTAGGACTATAGTATAATATACCCGCCAAACCCTATTCGAATTATTGAGGCCCCTATATGATTCGGGTTCAGAGTTTCGGGCCTGGGTTTAAGGTTCAGAGTCTAGGGTTTAGGGTTCACGGTTTAAGTTTGAGGGAGTCCTCAGCCTTTGAATACATTTAAAACCAATCATGGCTTTCAGTGTGTTGGCCCTACTACCTGATTCATGCTTTTGAATATACCGTAGCATACTTCCGCAAAGGAACCCGAATAAATTGCAGTACTAATTGATGCTCCGACCGCTATATTAGGAACACTTCAGAGCTTTTTCCTTGCTAGCCACCCGCTCTCCACGCCCACGGCAAAGCTAGAGAAAACAACCTCCTTGCAATCCCAAGCTCAATCCCAAATGCTGCAAACCTATCTAAGACTGAACAGGCTTTGGGAGGTCTGGTTCAATTTTGGAGAAGCGCAGGAACAGCCGTTCTGGGTTCGGGCGGTCAAGCACTTAGGGTTTAGGTTTCAGGCCGCATCGGAGAACATCACGCCCCACTTATGCAACGAGCGGCATGAAAGAGACCCGCTTCTCGGTCGAAAACATCTCCGACACCCAACAGCAAAGGCCATTACATTGGAGTGTCGTACTAGTAGTGGGACTGTGTCGGAGCTTCTTACACTGCTTCAGGCAACCTCGTTGAACGAAAATACGTTTCCAACTGTCATGCTCCGACGTCGTCGATGTCGGCGCTGTCATTGCTGTTGTTGCTGTTGTTGCTGTTGCTGCTGTTACTGTAGATGGAGAAACCCTGAACCGTCAACCCTAAAACCTGAGCCCCTAAAGCCCAAGTAAGTCTTAAACCCCACAACCCTAAACACTCTAAACCCTAAACCCATGTGGGTGGCTGTCAAATTATGGTCCCTTTTTGGGTGCCCTAAATATTAGGTGGCGTTTACAATAAGGACCCAAAAAGGGAACCTAATTTTGACCACCACCCGTGTGGGGTTGAAAAGCTGAGGCTTCTTTGCCAAGGCTCTGCTTCACGATGGTGTCGGTCACAGAGCTTACGTTCATCGTGAAGCTCTGCTTGGTGTATCCTGTTACACTCCAGTCGTTTTTCTGTTTCTTGTTGGCTCTTTTCCGTTTGTTCCAGTGGCTTCAGGATTTAGGGTTTAGGATTTGGGGTTAGGGTTAGGGTTTAGGATTTCTCGTCTAGGGCTGTGTGAACCTGGCCAACTCCGGGGCCCGGAGGAATACTTTGAATTTGATTACGGCAAATTTGGGAGTTTCCGAAAATAGGGCACCCTTATATAGTACCCGAAATAGTAGGATCCTCATTATAAGGACCCCAAAATAAGGTACCCCTAATTTCGGAAACTCCCATTTGGACTTGGGGCAGTCTAGGCGAACAGTTTGAGCCGAGATGGGAGACCCCGGGCTTTCTTTCCAAAGGTAAAAGGAGGGACTCTTAATAAGGACCCCTAGGTATATAATTACCCTTAATATAGCTACGATATACCCATTATATCGCTTTTATATACCCTTAATATAGCTATTATATACCCTTAATACAGCGATTATATACCCATTATAGAGCCCATTATAGGGTAGGGGTCCCCATTAAAGGTCCCTCTTTTTCCCCTTTGAGTCTTGGATCCACGAAGACACGACAAACTCTGCGTGAAATTAGGAACACCAGCACCAGCAACCGTCATCACACAGGGTCGAACAGGGATGAGGGCAATGTTTCGCGTTGCATTCGGGCTCTGAGTTTCAGGTTTGCAAAGGATTGGAATGTTGGGTAAGCTGAAAGTTCGACATTCTGGGAAAGCTACGTTCCGGTAGTTCGACGCCACGTTCACGCCACGAAACACGAAATCTCCGAACGGGGACCTTGAAACCTATACCGCAAGTTTGGGGTTTCGTGTTCTGGGCCCTAAAGGTAGGGGTTGGGGGTATACCATACCCGAATCCCCTATATGAAACTCAAATCCTCGGGTTTTCATGGGGATACTGTAACTAATTATGGCGAACCCCATATGGGCGTTTGCGACAATAGGGGACCCTAATATTGGACTCTAAGTAGTAGGATCCTTATTATAAGGACCCCCAGAAAAGGTACCCCTGTTTTCGGAAACTCCCATATAAGAGTTGGATCCTTTTTGGGACTCCCTTATAGGATTCTAAATATGAACCCCGAAAAGGAACTACTATGGAGCCTCTAGGTAATTATGACGAACCCCAAAATGCTGCTGCCTTTCAGGTTGAGGCCACCATTCCAGTTCGTCTCCACGTCACAGTAAGCACCCGAAAAGTCACGCGGCTGGTAGAGCCTGCAAAGGCTTCAAAGTCAATGAGGCAAGGGTTCAGATTTGCGGAGTTGGGTGCAGGGTTCAGGGCAGAATGGGGCCCGAAAGCAATAAAGAAAGGGGGGAGAGAGAGAGAGAGAGAGAGAGAGAGAGAGAGAGAGAGAAAGAGAGAGAGAGAGAGAGAGAGAAAGAGAGAGAGAGAGAGAAAGAGAGAGAGAGAAAGAGAGAGAGAGAGAAAGAGAGAAAGAGAGGAAGAGAGGGGGAGAAGGAGAGGAAGAGGGAGAGGAAGACAAAACGACGAGGAGGACCAAAATCACTGCTACGGGAGTGCACCAGAACATAAGGACGGAGACTTAAGCGCAAAGACGAACTGTAAACTTGAAGCATGCCACATGTGCAACGTCCCAAACCAAAACAGAAACTTATGGTGGTTGCTATGATGTCCATTGCTCCTCAAGCACCCTAAACCCAACCCCCTCAGGCCTGACCCAAATCCGAAACCCTCCATCCTAAGCCCATAACCCAACCCAAAGGCTAAGCCCTACAGCCCCAGGCTTTACACCCCTATCTGTTTCAAGCATGCGGTCATCAAAAAACTGCGGATCACCTGACATAGGGATCCACGCCGAAACCCCAACTTCCAAAGCTCACGTTGGCATCTGCGGCAAACGGGCTCACTCTCAGTTGAGCTGCTTCGCCGTGTCACTTTGCCGGGAATAAGCAAATTCAATATGGCAATGGCAAGGCCTTGGCCAGTCTTCATGTCGTAGTTGAACTCAATCGTCTCCGACTGACCACTACCAAACAATCGAGTTCGTTCGGAATCCCATTCTCCATGTTCTGTGTGTCCTGTTGGCCGCTCGCTGCATCGGTCATTCAAATATAATGGTGGTACACATGCTCTCTGCGAGTGTCGGACCTGTAAGGCACGTAGTCCTGCTCGTAGCCCATTGCCGCAAAAAAGGCGGCGATGAAGGAGCTTTAACCAAGTCCGCTTCGGGAAATGCAACGGCACAAGTAGCTTGCTGCTTGTGGAACTGCTCATGGCTGGCATAAGCCAAGATCGCGAGCCAAAGTCGAGCCACGTAAGAAACTGGACCAAACCCTACACCCCAAGCCCAAAAAAAGCAAAAAACTGCACCAAACCTTGCCTTACTTGGCCCAAACCCTGAACCCAAAGTCCATGAACCCCAAACTCCAAGTCCCTAAACCCCGGACCCACGGTCCCTAGGTCTTCATTACTTGCAAACTAATTGAATAAACTCGAAGTGCCGTACAAAGCAGTAAGCCTGAACACCCTATCATAGGGGCTGTAGTTAGGATAGCGATTTGGGGTATATCATACGGTTGATGATATGCATCCTGCATTACCCATAAGAAGGAATATACAATAATTCCCATAGTTTAGGGTCCTTAAGGTAATGCAGGATTTATATCATCAACCGTAGCAAGGGCACGGAGCCCCCTGGCCATTCCGGCCGCAAAGTTACGTCTCAAAGAGTCGCGAGGTTGTGTTATGGTTTAGGCGTTTTTTTTGAACGCCTTTTTCCTC
The DNA here is from genome assembly GCA_905221615.1 of Symbiodinium sp. CCMP2592. NCBI lineage: Eukaryota > Dinophyceae > Suessiales > Symbiodiniaceae > Symbiodinium > Symbiodinium sp. CCMP2592. The sequence continues at coordinate 211,947 of CAJNDT010005523.1, read as the reverse complement.
CTTGCAGTTAAGGGTTTAGGGTTTAGGGTTTAAGGTTTAGGGTTTAAGGTGCAGGCCGTCAGGCACTAAAGCCAGGATCCACCTCGCAGGATCCCCATCGGCCATGCCCATGACGGTCACCTGGCCGGAACGGGGTTTCTGGCTCTGCTTAAAGGATCATGGGACTTAGCAACCAAGGCTCCTTACAGGGCTCCTTAAAGGGATCTACAAGGCTTCTATAATGGATCTATAAGGGTTTTGGGGTACTTAAAGGATCATGGGACTTGGTAACTAGGCTTATAAATAAGGTAACTATACTTATAATTACTTATTTAGGGGTACTTATAACCTTACTTACCCTGTCGATCCCTTTAAGGGGCCCTATAGATCCCTGTACTTGTAACCCCAAATTAGGGTACTTATAAGCTTACTTACTAAGCCCCTGATCCTCCAACTGGGGGAGGTTCAGACCCTGGCTTAGGCTTCAAGACTTTAGGGTTTGGGACTTAGGGTTTAAGGGTTTAGGGTTTAGGGGTTTAGGAGGTTTAGGGTTTAGGGTTTAAGGGTTTAAGGGTTTAAGGGTTTAGGGTTTAGGGTTTAGGGTTTAGGGTTTAGGGTTTAGGGGTTTAGGGTTTAAGGAGACTTTAGGTTAGAAGGGGCCCCCACCCTGTAATAGTGGTATAATCGGAATATAATACGAATATAATAGGGCCCTAATATCATGCTTGTAGTCACTATTACAGGGTGGGGGGCGCTTGTAAACTTTCGGGTTTAGAGGAACGTCAAAGATCCCCGCTCCTTTAAACCCCACCGGCCAGGCATCCAGTGTGACGTAACCGAACAAAACTATAGGAGTATTCGTACTAGTCTTAACATTAATATTAGTATTCATATTATAGTATTCATATTATTATGAGCATTAATATTCGTACTAGTATTGACATTAGTATGCCTTTCAGTCTTAGTACTGGAATTAGTATTAGCATAAGTATTAGTATTAGTCTTGATGTTAGTGCTAGTAGTATATAATAGTATTTGTATTAGTATACTTGCATTAGTACTGATCTTAGTATTAGTGCGCAATCAGGCTCCTATATTGACCGATAGCCACACAGTTGCCAACTACACATTCCAACTCTTATGCTTCACGTTGACTTGTGCCATGGTTTTGGATTTAACTAGGGTTTAGGGTTTAGGTTTAGGGGTTTAGGGTTTAGGTTTAGGGGTTTAGGGGTTTAGGGTTTAGGTTTAGGGGTTTAGGGCTTAAGGGTTAAAGGGTTTAGGGCCTCAGTGACTTGAGGTGTGCGTGCTGAGGAAACGGCCGAGGTCCTCCAGTCGGGCCTTTATGGAAACCTTCTTGTCAAGGTCGTGTACTTGGAGGATCAGGGGACTTAGTAGGTAAGGTTATAAGCCCCTTGATTGGGGTTATAAGTATTTATAAGTATAGTTACCTTATTTATAACCCTAGTTACTAAGCCCCACGATCCTTTAAGTAGGCTTTGGGGCTTGATGTTCACGGCATAAGAATTGTGTCTTGCAAAGCGGCCCTCTGTGCTTCTAAGCCCGCAGCCCTCGATCAAACTTGCAGCCAATCTTGCGTCGAAGCTCCCCGCAAACAGTTGATTCTGGCAGCCTGATGTTATGAGCGTTCTCAGCCGAGTTGCTGTAATTTGCTAAGTTACAAGCTTCTTGTTGTCCTTAAGCCCTTCTAGACCCGAAAACGATCCACAGACCCAAACCGTCTGTGTTCAATCCTAAGCCGACTCCCAATTCTGGGGCCCCCGGCCACGATGTAGGCGACCCAAGCGGCCACCAGCACGATGAGACACCAGGCATCCGTGCACCCTCCAGAGTTGCATGGTTTTTCTTCAAGGATTCGGGATTGTAGGGTTTAGTCTACAGGCTGGTCAGGGTTGTCGGCTTAGGGTGTGATCGGGGTTTAACTCTCTGCCAGACCTGGTGGAGCGAGACACGATCTCGAAGAAAGCAAACTGTGACTTTGGATTGGTAGCACTGGCTGCTCCCGGCTTTTACGAAGCAAGCAACTGCATGTCATGCAACTCGGCCGAGATGGAACCTTCGGACTGGGAAGGAGGCAGCTTCAGGATTTGGTTTCATGGCTTCAGGTTTGTTATGGTTTAAGTACGTATGATGCTTTAGGACTGCAAGGTGTCCCACAAACCCAGAACATTTCGTCCCCAAAGACCCTACGGTCCTGCGCTGCCCCTAGAGCTTTACGACGATGGTGATACACTTTCAGCCATGGTGCACCTTATGAGTTTCGCTATACCTCTTTTGGAAAACGAACGGCATCCCTTGCAAGGAAACGTAGGCAAATCGAAGGTCTTACGCTGCAAAAGGTGCTTGATAGAGGATCAAAGGGGAAAAGGAGGGACCCTTAATGGGGACCCCTACCCTATAATGGGCTATATAATGGGTATATAAAAGCTATATTAAGGGTATATATCTAGGGGTCCTTATTAAGGGTCCCTCCTTTTCCCTTTGGAGAGGAAGGGCGGAAGTCTTCCATGGATGTATCTTCAGCTTCTCCGACCGGAGACAAGACGGAGCACAGGGGGAGAGCTGGTCTCCAGCATCGTGGCTTTGGGGTACCGTAGGGGCCTTAATAATTAGAATAGGGCCTTGGAGTAATTGCATTCTACTATAACTATAATAAGGAACTATTGGTATTTATTTAAGCCCCTATATTGTATCAGCGAAGATGTCAGCTTCGTTGGTCTTGATGGCTCCAGATTCGCACACAGAGTTCATGTCAAAACGCGAAGATTAGCCAAGGCAAGAACATGGGGAGACCAATATGGCTTCAGCTGAAGCTCTTCATGCAAGCATAGCAAGTATGAGCCTATGTCCAGGAATGATGACTGCGGATGAGACAGAAGACGGTGTTGGTTTTGATAAGGCTGATCATGATCCAGATGCTGGCGGCAGCTACGCTAGTTCCTACGCAAACAACTTCAATCCGGTGCCTAGGTATGCAGGTATGCATTCTGATCTTGCACACGAAGCTGGCGGCGACAATGGTGGTGACGATGGTGATGACTGTGGTGACTGTCGGAAGATGATGACATGCATGATGGTTGAACCGCCATGCTCGCATGTTTTAGTAGAGGTTAGGGTTGAGTGCTTTGAGATTAGGGGGTTCAAGTCTACATGAAAAGCACAAATCTCAGCACCCAAAGCCCTTGAATTTGATTCAATTCACGCCAAACGCCAAACCCTGAAAAGACACCAAAGCCTTCCGAACCGCCAAAGCTCAGCCGTATCAGCTTTAAGCCCGGAAGCCCGTTCAACTTCAAAAAGCAACTCTAGACCCTAATTAACTAGCCATCTACTATATCGTCTACAGTCACCTATGACTTGTGTGCTTGTACAAGCCATCGTAGAAACATGTAAAACCAAACTCTCGGCCACACCTGGGTTTCGAGCCACCCTAAATCCCCTAACCCTAAACCCTGAATCCCCTAAAACCCCAAGCTCTGAACTGCAACCCAAACAATTTCCACCTCGGCTTGGGGACACTATGTAAGCCCTAGAACCCCTGACCTCCTCCCCCCCCCCGCCCCAGGACCCGGACCACCCAAACAACCAAACGCCCTTCGGCCCCATCTCGGTTTGGTGACACTTAATCCTAGAAATCCGAAATGAACCCTAAACCCTGAACCCCGAACCCTAAACCCCAAACCCTCAACCCTAAACCCTAAACCCTAAACCCCCAAACCCCAAGCCCCCAAACCCTAAACCCCTAAACCCCTAAACCCCTAAACCCCTAACTCCCACCCCCAACCCTAAACCCTAAAACCCCCACCTCGGTTTGGGGAGGGTCCGAAGTCCTGGTCCTCCTCTTGGTCGAAACTCGGCGGGAGGATTCGGCAAAAAGGGGGCTGAAGAGGCTTCGAAAGGGCCTTCGAGTTTAGAGTTTATTTAGTGTCTAGAGTTGAGGGTTTGGGGTTCAGGGCTTAAGGGTTTAAGGGTTTAGGGTTTAGAGTTTAGGGTTTAGGATTTTGGGTTTGGGGTTTCGGGCTTAGGGCCTCCGCATGAGGATTCGGCAAAAATGTTGGGTTCAAAGGGCTTCGAAAGTGCCTTCCATGAGCCAGATCTTCCAAAACCTTTCAACTAAGTATGCTATCGCAGGATCCCTAATATGATTTAAGGAATAATCCCTATTGATCAAGGGATTTCGGAAAATCTGGGAGGTTTTGGGAGTGGAAAGGCTGGGAAGGTTCAAGAAGGGTTCTCTTTGGGCTTTCAGGTCTTGGCGTTGCGGATCTAGGGTTGTCGGGCTAGAGCTCATGGAGTTTTGGGCTTGCGGCCAGATTCAGTGCCATTGAAGGATTTGGGGTTCAAAAAGCTATCCTACTGCAATGTGCTGGAGGGCATTCAGAAGGGTCTAAAGTAGTTCAATGCCGGCTCGGGGGGTTGAAGGTTTCGTCAGAGTAGCGAGTGCGGGGTCGAGGGAATTGAAACCAAACCAGGGAGAGCTCACTCGGAGTCGACTTCAACAGTCCCCAAAATGTTTTATAACTAGGACTGTATATTTAAACAATACAGGGAAAATGAAAAATGCACGAGATCGATAGCCAGTTCAGATAGCGAATTGGGGTTCATACTTTCCAGGTGGAGTGAAGGGCTTATGGCTTGGTCTAGGGTGCATTTCAGGGGCGAGGAAGGGCGGATATGCAAGGGTACAGAAGGGAGCAACCTGATGCTGTTGTTCATGTCACGGACCCTCCAATTTCGTCCCCTGGAGAACTGTGTGCTGCCCGACGCCCTCTGCAATGGCTGCCACAGGCCACGCAACTGGTGCCATCTTCTCCCATGCGACACAGGTGCACCACCGATGCCGAAGACCTCTAAAAACTAACCCCCAAACCCTAAGCCCTATAAGCCCTAACCCCTAGACCTAAACGCGCCTCAACCGGATTGGATGCTCCAGGAAGCTCCATGACATATGCATCGCCACTGAAACCACCTTCCATCACCTCCGTGGCCCCCTCTAAGCTGATCTGATCACCTTGTATACTGTAATGTACGATAATGTAATACAATATACCATGATGTAGTACCGTTTGCTATAATATGCTATAATCTAGTATTCTCTAGGATAAAGTGATGTAACAGTGTGAGAGGCTGTGGGTGTTGTGATGCTTCAAGGCTGTTGTTTTATTAGGGTTGCGGAGCTCTGTCAAGGCTTACAGCGGTCTACATCAAACTCCAAAACAGCAATCCCTGTGCCGAGGTCGCGAGGTCCTTCAAAAGGATGCCCAAGGTACGATTTAGGATTTGCGGTCTAGGATTTAGGGTTTTGGTGCGATTGGATAAAGTTTAACCCGTAGGCCCACAACAAGCTTCGAAAAGGAGCTAGAAAACTACCAACAAAAGACACGTGTTTAAGATCCTGCATCATGGCACATGGAGTTCTATAACCCCAGCCAAGCAACAGCTCGCTCTGGCTACTATGATTCACGTTAGACTGCGCTTTCTCAGGCTCAGTTTCCACGACACAGAGCATACAGTTGTTGTCGGTGGTAAGAAGTGACAGTATGTTTTGGGGAAACAGCCATGGACAATTAGGATGTTTAGGCCCTGGCGTTCGGGGTTTAAGGCTTAAGGAACCACCGTTGACCTTGATTCCTGAAACCTCTGCCCGGGTCGTCTTCAAATCCTGGCTCGCTCGCCGGATGCGCGAACACAGAAATCGCTGAGTAGACCTTTCCAATGCTTGCACCAAGCACCGCGCTCTTCTTTCTGGGTCACCTTATCCTCCTGTTGGGCAGCGAGGGGAGGGCCCGGGCAGGGTTTAGGGTTCAGGGAGCTGTGCAAGGGATGTGGTCGCTCTCGGAGTAAGTCAGGGGCAGAGTTTCGAAGCACGCGCGTCCTCAGGGGCTCGGCTGTAGGGACTGATGTATGTGAGAACTGTTAGAACTATAAGTGTAACTGTAGTAGCTGACGATAAGGGGGCTATACAAGGGTAACTATAAGATAAGAGTAACCTAAGGAATTTTATAGAAAATCTTATAAAGATAACTATGGGGGGGTAACTCTAAACAGAACTAAAACTACAACCTAATGCATAAACATAATAGAATAGAAACAGAACAAAAACACTAGTTACGGTAGGGTTTGGGGCTTTAGGGTTCGGCGTTATGGGGTTAGCTTAGGGGTTTAGGGCTGGGGGCTTACACCGTCCGCGCCGATGAACATATTCGTGGCTCATGTTGCCTCAGGCAGAAGCTTTTCCCTAAACCCCACTTAAACCCCTGAACCCAAACTGTTCCACCCTAAACCCTAAACCTTAAGCCCTAAAATCTGAACCCTAAACCCTAAACCCTAAACCCTAAACCATAAACCCCAACCCCAGCCCCTTCAAAAAAGGGCTCCTCCTCATCCTTCTCAGGCTCTCCACAGCAGCAAGACATCTTTTACGCGAGCTGCCGCCTTTTGCAGAGCTCTCGGTCTGAAGGTTTAAATGGAAGCAGGCTAAGTAAACCCTAAACCCTAAACCCTAAACCGTAGTGTCTCTATCAAGGCTTCTTTAAGGGTAATACCATGAGGAGGATCATGAGACTGAGTAAGTAAGGTTACAGCTACCTGCATTGGGTTGTTACGATCTTGTAAGTGTATGGCTAGTTATCTTAGCTTATCTATAACCCTAGTTACTACGTCCCATGATTCTTGAAGTAGCACCGGATCAGGCCTTGGAGTTTAGGGTGAAGAGGTTCAAATTGAGTGGCGACCGAAGGTTGACTTTCATCAAGTTCTGGGCTCTTGTTAAGGGATTTAAACCTAAGTTACCCAATAAAGAAACCTTCGAATTTACTATGGATAATTATTATGGTACCTTAAGTCTTATCAGAGCTGGGGGTCTATGGTTTAGGGGGTTTAGGGTGCAAAGTTGGGGTTTTAGGAACCAGGGTGAAAGTTTTCACGGCTTCATGCATACCTACATACAAACAACAATGTATAGATGCATTTCTAAGTCTAAGTATATACATTGTCTGTACATACAGCACATACATTGCATACATACCCCACAAACCCCAACTGAAACCTCTTGCCCAAAAAGTACCTCTGACAAAAAGGTTTAAGGGTACCACCGGGGCACCCAGAAGTTGAACCCCTTAACAAGAACCCAGGCTTTGAGGTGTCAGGTGTACTACTCTTTAGATGCTACTGCTAGAAGAGCGCCGGAACTCCGCAGAAGAGGGCCCGAAATACTTCATAGCACAGCAGTAGAAAGTCACTTTGAAGTATCACTTGGCGGAGCAGACCGCAGAAAAAGAATAACGAACATGAGGAAAGCCCCAACCTGACCTGCCCTGACCTTCAGAAACGAATGAGAATCGAGCAAACCCATACTCTGAACTGTATCAACATAGTAGGAGAGGAGCCCTAAGCCCTTCAGCCCGAAATCCCAACGCTCAAGCAGACGTCTAAACCACGATCTAGCTCGCCTATTTATCACCACTCTCGCACCAGAACCCCGAACTAAAACCCCCAGTACACGAAGAGGCTCCAAACCACAACGCCAAATTATCAGACCCCCAACCCGGCAAAACAAAAAAAAAAAACAGAAAAAAACAACTAAATGAGCTCAGGGGCGGGTAAATGAGCAGGCTTTGGGCTACTCAGAATCGTGCGCTGGTCCGAAACGGCCGCGGGTCGAGACAGCTTGAACTCGGGTTTGGGTGAGGCTTTACTAGTTGTTTTTTGTTTTTTTGGAGGGCTCGTTTCCCACTGTTGTGCAGCAAGGAATACTAGGGTTTAGGGCTTAGGTTCTAGGGCTTCCGGCTACCTTGTGTGCCTGCCTTTCGATCTGAGACCCCAAAGCCTAAGCCCCACTAAACCCTAAACCCTCAACCCTAAACCTAAACCCTAAACCCTAAACTTTAAACCCTAAACCCCTAAGCCCTAAACCCCTAAACCCCTAAACCCTAACCAATCCTAGTCTTGAGAGTCTAAGCCCCAGATCTTGAAACAAAAAAAGCCGCAGTGGACTTGGACCTTTCTTGGGGACAACTGTCATATCCAGAAAGATCTGCAATGGTCTCTGAGCTGTAAGACCGCTCTTCCACTAATTAACCCTAAAGGAACGCAAGTGCGCCACGAACTGTGAAGGCTTCAAGGCGATTACGGATGTAGGGTTTCCGAATATAGAGGAGCTGAATAGTAGGATTCTTATTATAAGGACCCCAAACTAAGGTACCCCTAATTTTCGGAAACTCCCATATAAGAGTTGGAGGATGCGAAGACTCTGGGGTTGTGAAGTTTGGGGCGGTAGGGTTTGAAGGTGAATCTCAAAGGTTGGGTTTAGGGTTAGCTTTCGGTTTTAAGGCCTAGGGTGTGGGCCAAGATTATTTTCGTAGGACCAGAAATCTTATCGGCCTGATTCCAAGTTGCAGTTGCCGAATTACTGAGTTCTTGAAGCCCACGAAATCGCGACTCCTACAAAGTTCAACCCTACACTGCAAAACAACTAAAATCTAAACCCTAAATCCAATCGCCCGAAAACCCTCAAATCAAAATCTTCGAAAGCACCAGAACAGTCGCGGCTCAAAACCACAGGACCCTGTCTCCCCAGAGTTTGCGTAGACCCCAAGCTGCGAACCATTGAAACAAAGCAAAACCCAAAACACGCATGCCAAGGAAACTGGCCCAATGTCAAGACCAGGAAGCTCAACACTGAACACAGTAACCCAGAACATGATCTCAATCCCCCAATTCCTAGTAATGTTGTTCCTCGACGTTCCTGATGGTTGGTCATACTTTCATACTGCCTATTTTTGCTGCCCTGGGCGCGGACTATACAACGTCCCTCCCGTTATACTTTACCTTAAACTACCAAAACCTGACGTTTGTCGGGTCCTTCAAGACTCTATATTAGGGTTCACAACTAAGAACCTACAAAAAGTAGGCGACGTAGTTCAAGGTAAGCTTCAGCAGCTCTGTCTTTGACTATACCCGAAGAAACATCATAAACATGTTGCTTCAATATTCTCTTGGGTTTTATGATATGAACAAAAGCCGGGAAAACTTACCCTTAGTAGACTCTGGTACTTGGAGGATCAGGGCAATTAGCAAGTAAGGTTATAAGTACCCTAAGTGGGGTTATAAGTAGTTGTAAGTACAGGTACCTTACTTATAAACCTAGTTACTAACTACCATGATCCTTTAAGTACCCTAAACCCTTATAGATCCATTATAGAAACCTTTAAGGAACCCTTGTAGATCCCTTTAAGGAGCCCTTTAAGGAACCCTAGTTACTAAGTCCCATGATCCTTTAAGTAGAGACTCCAAGGCCGATACCGATGTGCCGCGCTGGTGGCCTGCCAACTCGGCTCCTCCATGCCGAACTCTGGCCCTGTTCCGGTTTAGGGTCTAGGGGCTAGGGTTTAGGGTTTAGGGTTTAAGGTTCAGGGTTTAGGGTTCAGGGTTTAGGGTTTAGGGTTTATAAGTTTAGGGTTTAGGGCTTAGGGTTTAGAGTTTCAGGTTTAGCGTTTAAGGTTTAGGGTTTATAAGTTTAGGGTTCAGGGTTTGGGGGTTTAAAGTGCACTAGCCCTTTCTCCGATCACCACACGGGTCCGGCTCAAAGGCATACACTACTTTGCTGAACACTTAACGGCTCAGCAAAAGGGGTTCAGGGTTTGGGGTTAGGATGTAGTGCTCAGTATCTAGGATTTAAGGTTCAGCGCTTCAAAATTTGGGGTTTGGGGTCTAATGTTTAATGTTTAGGGTCTAGGGTTGAGATTTAGGCCTCGGAGAGAACGTCAGGGGTCGGGGTAGCAAGAGGAGAGGAAGCGCCATGCAAGCGATGTTGATTGCGAGATTCAGTTTAGATCGAGCTTTACTTTCGGCTTTGGGATTCCGGGGCTCAGGATTTAGAAGCATGTTGGCTAGGGCTGGGGTGTGTATGCAAAGGCAGCATTGTATGGTACAAGTATCTTTGATAACAACTAGGCCGGCTTGTTCTGAAAACCAAACATACAAACGTGGACGGCAAACAGAAACATAAAGGATGGACTGGTACAAGTTTCACACATGACCGTGCTGAAAGTGTTAGCTCTGAACTGCTGTCTGTATAAGCCCTGCATCCAACAGTCTAAAAGAGTCTAAAACCCCTAGACCCCATGCAACTCTACAACCCTGAAGCCTAAAGTCACCCCACGAAACCGACACTGCCCGAACCCCGAACCCTAAACCCTGAACCCCAATCCCTACACCCCAAACCTTGAATCACCAAACCCTAAACCCTAAACCTTACACACTCAAGCGCACCCTGAAATTTCAAATCGAGTGATATCTGCGAAGTAGAGAAGACTGCGAGTTCCCAAATTGTAGGAGTTCGAAGGAACCATTGTCATATGCTGTGAACGACTTAGGGTCTAGGGTGTCCTTCGTTTTCCGCAAGCCCCGAACTCCAAAGTTCTAGATTCTACTTGAAGGCTCATGGGACTTAGTAACTTTAAAGGGGTCCTTAAAGGGAGCTATAGGGGCTCCTTAAAGGGATCTATAGGGTTTAGGGTTTAGGGTACTACTTGAAGGCTCATGGGACTTAGTAAGCAAGGTTATAAGTAGGTTATAATTACGATAACCCTACTTAGGGGACTTATAACCCCAATTATAACCTACTACTACTAAGTCCCATGATCCTCTAAGTAGTCATGCGTGGTGCACCTCGGGAAGAGCGCATGCTGCGAGGAGAATCCATGGCTCAAGTTCGCGCGAGGCCCTGTCTTTAAGGGGTTTAGGGTCTTTCGGTCCTGGTTTTCGCTAGCGCGGCCTTTCCGAGGTGTGTGCGACCAAAGCTTTAGGGCTGTAGGGAAGACCGACATTGATGGCTTAAGTCAGTCTCCTGCTGAAAGCACTTGGAGTAATCTTTATAGTAGCCCTTGTAGTATCACTTCTGGCATCCGTCATAGTCGCCCTCCCCGGTAATACTTCCAAGCCTACTACCCGGAACTGCGCTTGTGTTCTTCACAGGCGGAACCAGGCACTGCGGAGCATGTATTGCGCAGAACACGCGCAAGAAAACACAATGAATAGCCAGAGAAACTTGGGACTTGGGGGCCCAGGGATCTACATCCTGAGCTGCAACCCGAAACTCACGAACGAGCCCTAGTGACGGTACCATCCCCTGACAGACACAATACACGTATTCTTAGACCCCAGGGCCTTATCCAAATGGTCAAGGATTATCTATATATATATATATATACACATACATATATATATATATATATGTTACACTTGTATGCCCTGTTTTCCCCCTGAAAGCTCTGGTTGACAGTCTTTCAGGTCTCTGATGAAAGCTCGATTGTCAATTTCCGAGAGCCTACCAGCATCGACCAGCGATATGGGCGTTTCCGAAAATAAGGGAATATTACCTTATTTGGGGGGTCCTTACAATGAGGATCCTACTATTTAGGTTACTATACTAGGATCCCCTATCTTCGGAAACTGCCATATCGGCTCTTGGGCCCCCAAAAGACAACCTGTAACCTTGGGTTCAGCGCTTAGGGTTTGGGGTAAGCTTGGCATGCAGTGCTCATATGCTTCGGATGGATGTGCCTTTACAGGCATAAAAATTTCCGCGGTAACTAGGCCCCTGAAGCAGATCTTGAACACCTCGGAGCGAATAAGGCCTCACTCTGGGCTAAAAGGACATAGAAACATGAACCAAGCGACGCAGTATTTTGGCTTCTGGTGCTAGGATGCTTTGACTTCGGGGTTTCGCGGATGCTTCGGGTTCTTGGGTTCGGAAATGCTAGGTGCAAGCTTTTGGTTCCGAGATTGTCGGTTTCAGCTTGGGTTGGGAGCCCTAAACCCTATAACTGGGTTGTAGTCTTGGCGCTTTAGAGAATTTGTTGAATAGGTGCCCCTAAAGGGACCATAAAGGGGAGCTCAAATTTTCCTAAATGGCCACCTAATATATATAAAAACTACACCCCGGGGCTCTGAGAGTTTCGAGCCCAACGGCTTAGGGTTTACGGATTCAGGGGTTAGGGTTTAGGGGTTGGGGTTTAGGGTTTAGGGTTTAGGGTTTGCTCCCACGGCGGCGAAACTCCACACCTCGGGAAGGATCGCCCGGTTGTACCTCCGAAACTGAAGGTCGTAACATCAATGGCTTCATGTAATAGAGGGGCCTTATAGGGTTTGGGGGCCATTGGTTACACTATAAATAGAATAAGGAAGCCCCAAAATAGTATTGGTAATTCTTTAAGCCCCTCTATATGTATATATATATATATACATATACAGTGTATGTATATAAAGGCTCTATATATATATATATATATATCATTGGGGTTTCGAGCAAGCCTGAGGGCTCAGCTTTGAAAGGGCTTAGCGGTAAGAGGCCTCGGAGTTCGGGCTTCAGGTTTATAGGGTCTACAGGGTTCAGGGCGAAAGGCTTCGGTAAGGTGTACCTTAACCCGGAATAACCTACCTTTTTAAGGACTTATATAAGGAAGTTATAATAAGGAACCCCAAAAAAAGGTAGGTTCTTTGGGGGTAGGGTTTAGGGCTCAGGGTGAAAGGCTTCGGGACGTTTTGGGCTTCGGGGTTGAGGGTCCGGGCTGAGGTTGCCAAGAAGCTCCATATTTGGGAGTTTCCGAAAATAGGGGCCCTAATACAGTACCCTCAATAGTAGGATCCTTATTTTAAGGACCCCCAATAAAAGGTATCCCTCATTTTCGGAAACTCCCATATTTGAGTTAAGTATTACACATTGTTAAACTTGACCCGGGCATTGCTTGGCAGGCAAGAGACCCTTCCAGACGATTCCTAACCCCTACATCCCAAACCAACAGGGTTGGGGTATAGAGCTTGGGCTTACACATGATGACCACTGCCTGGCGGCTTTAACATTATATCATATCATATATATATATAGAGAGAGAGAGAGATACAGGTATAGATATGGAAATAGATGTAGACATAGAATGAGTTCTGCGGTATGCTGTACTATCACTATGCTTGAGAGCCTCAAGGAGGACTAGCACCACGGCTTCCCATGCGATTTGTTCGAAGAGAAGACCCCAATACCCTGAAAACCAACCCTGGACCCTGGCTAAGTCAAAGGTGAAGGGTGTAGGGTTTAGGGTTTAGCTCAAGCCAAAGTCCCGAATCGTCTGAATCTTCGGATCAGGTGGAGGCACTGCGCTCTCCTCTGTCGGGTTGCGCCTTTGGCTGCCTCAGCAAAAAAGTGCTTATCCATCAGTGATGCATTTCAGTGCGCCAGTACGACGGTTGATGATATAAATCCTGCATTACCCATAATAAGGAATATACCATAATTCCCATAGTTTAGGGTCCTTAAGGTAATGCAGGATTTATATCATCAACAGTATGATACCCATGCCTGGCTCTTAGTAACGCGGGCCAGCCCTAAACCCAAAAACTGATTTGTAGGACCTCCTCCACGCCTCCACCCTTCCACTGCCCTACTCTTCCAACCCTACCCCTGCACCGCTTCACACATCCACTCCACCCTTCCACCCGTCCACCGCTTTCTCAACATTACCATCGAAACCATCAGACAGTCCAAACCGTCCTGCAAACCTGCAACGGAAACAACAACCTACGATGGAAACTAATTAAATATGGCCCAAAACCCTACAAGACCCTAGACCCCGAAACCTCCTCAAGCCTAAAACCCTCCAAAACCCGAATTTCCCAAACCCTGAACCCGACCTAGACCCACAGCCTAAAATATCCACCATAAATGACCTCAAGGGCTCCATTAAAGGGCCATTGGGGGTCCTGGTAAACCCTTAAAGCGCCAAAAGCCCCGACCAAGGGCCCTGCATTGTTCACCAAGCTCGCACCCTGGTTCTCTCGTTCCGCCATGAGCTCGGCCTGAAGGTTAGAGGTCTAAGTTTCACGCTTCCGGGTTTAGGGTTTAAGGTTTAGGTATTTGGGGGGGTTCAGGGATTTTGGGTCTTTAGGGTCTACAGGGTTTGAGGTTTAGGGTTTGGTGTTCAGGTTTTAGGATTGATAGAGATTGTACTTACTGTAGGGTTTAAGGGTTTAGGCTCAGGGTTTAGGGCTTGGTCTTTAGGGCTTGGTTCTGGGTTCAGGGGCCAGGCAATTATACAGGTCACGGGATGAGACTGCTTGTTGGGGTATACTATAGATTAACCCTAAACCCCCAAACCCTGATAATCGTTAACAAAAATCATGTACCGTGAAGCTCTAGAGCCCTCCACCTCTGCACTTCAGTCCCCGAAGCAGAATGTCTTAACCCTCAGACCCTACCCTATCGAACCCAAAATCTCCTTTGAACATCTTGAACCCTTAACCCGAAACCCTGGACCCTTAATCCAGATCTTCGAGTTCGAATCCCAAAGTCCCAGTAAACGGGCCGACATTCTAATCCCTCTGATTATCAGACCCCTGAACCCCAAACCAAGCCCTAAAGCCTAAACCCAAAGAAGTAAACCCTAAACCCTAACCGTGAACCCTCAGCCCTGAACCCTAATTAACCCGTGAACCCTCAACCCTGAACCCTGAAAAATGGACTCCTCAAGCCTCTCGCTTCCTTTCCTTGAGCTCCCGGCTGTGCGCTTCGCCACGTACTCTGGCGTCTCGATCTGCCATCATGGGTTTTGCGTTAAGGTGCAATGGTGGAGTTGAGAAACATCATGGGGTTCAGGCTTCAGGATTTGAGTGTGATATGAAGTCTGGGTGAGAAACCCTACCCATAGTCTTGAGAAGCCAATCACATTGCCTCGACCTTCCACCAAGCTTGCTCTCCAGAAGTCCAGCTACTGCCACTATGACGATTAGTATGATTATTGGTCCTACCATGATGACGACGATGTTGATGGTGAAGACATGAAACGTCCCAAGCCATTTCTCTTCCGTCAAGCTAAAACCCGACCGGACAAACTGCACCATGCGTCGAGATGCTACTCGTGGACTGTCTGTTACTGTTTTCTGGTGGCAAGCCGCTGCAATGCTAGCATGACTGCACAAGGCCATGGCGATGCAGCAGGAAAATGCGCACACCAAAATGCTCCTCGCGGGTCCTTGCTGGTTGGCTTGCCAGGCCATGAGGGTTCTTGTTAAGGGGGCTGTAGTATAAGTTACCATAATAAGGAAACCATGTTATTTACTAGAGATCCCTATTATGGTCTTAGTAAGCTTTCTGACTTCGAAGCAATCCCCGTCCGTGCAAGCCATGTCATCGTCTCGGGCTGGCTCCAGCTTTCAAGGCCGAAGCTTCGTTTCTTGGGTTGATGTGCGCTCGGGGAAGCAGCAAGACAGAGCGTCTCGAGAACAAAGGCTGAACAAAATGGTGGGATGGCATGTACGGCCTGCGGATGCAATACTCTCCAACTTCGCCAAAGGACTTTTGGGAAAAAGCCGCGTTTATGCCTTTTCGACATATTCATGTGCTTCACATCTATTACTTGTCACTGAGACGCCAACACATCCACAAATATACCTCTCAGCCACCGTAAACCCTCTGCGAGCCTTCGTGAGGCACTTGCGCATGATCAGTGCCTTTGGGCGAGGAGTCTACTCCGCTATGCTACATTCGAACAAGGGCCTCATATGGGAGTTTCCGAAAATTAGGGGTGCCTTATTTTGGGGTCCTCACAAAAAAAATAAAGATCCTACTAGCTTAGAGCTACTCCAACAAGATCTCCGGCAACCACAGGTATGGATGTTGGGCGTCAAGGCAGCAATGCTCGGCGAAAAGAGTTCTGTCCAGGGTTTACACGTCCGAAGCATATTCTGCACAACTCAGTGCAAAGCTTGCCAGAGATCAGACTGCCCTAAATACACCGAAACCCTGAAACCCAAGAAACCCAATAATCCTGGATCCTCATACCCTAAACCCTAAACCCTAAACCCTAAACCCTAAACCCTAAAACCCTAAACCCTAAAGCCGAAGCCCTGAGTATGGATTCGGGGTTTTGCTCCGGGGGCATCGGAACATGGAACGGGCCTCTCGCTTGCACTTCAGGATCGTGAAGACCCGGCCAACGCAGCAATCGACGTAACTGGGAGTTTCGGGTTGAGGGTTTTGGGTTGATTGTCTAGGGTTTTAATTGGGGCTTCCGAAGGTCAGGAAGGTCAGTATAGACCTGAAATAGCTTTCATAGCTACTTGTAAGACTCGCCAAGCACAAGGATTCCGAAAATCAATATAGTAATAATAATAACAATAATAACAATAATAGGAATAATAATAGTAATAATAGTAATAATACTAATCATAGTAATAATAGTAATAATACTAATCATAGTAATAATAGTAATAATAGTAATAATAGTAATAATAGTAATAGTAGTAATAATAATAGTAGTAATAGTAATAGTAGTAATAATAATAGTAGTAATAGCAATGCTGGGGGCAGCCCAGATCCGAAGTAATCGCATCCCTGCAATCAGGACTCCCACACAAGCCACGCCCTGATTTTTCGGATACCCCAAACCCTAAGGGTCCATGTACCTAAATAGTATATACTTTGGGCCCAATGTACCTATATAGAGTGCTTTAAGGCCGAAGCATATACTATTTGAGTACATGGACCCTTAGGGAAACTGACAGTCTGCTTTGCCCCGGAACCCAAGACCTGAACCGTCTGACGGCTGACGGTTCAGGTTTAAGGCTTCGCGGTTCGATGCAGTTTGGGGATTCGGGTTCTAATACATTGTAGATGTGCGGTCTTCGACCTCATGCTATTGGGTTTAGGGTTTAGGGTTTAGGATTTAGGATCCGCCCCTTCTTCGAACAACTCCCCCGCAGCGTCCGAGAGCAACGCTCGTCGATTTCCGGCTGGCAGGCCTTCTTTGTACTCAGAGGTTTGTTGAGTCGTTATTCAACCCTGAAGTCTGTAGGGTGAGGCTTCAGTCCTGCTACGGGGAGATTCCTGCGCGAGAAAGTGGACCGGATGTTGGTTTTTTGTGTCTCCGGATTCAGGAGCTGACATACCTGCATGCACTACAGGGGCTTTAATAATTAGACTAGGGTTTTGGGGCCCACTATACTAGAACTATAATAATAAGGAGGCCTCACAATAGAGTATTGGTAATTATTGAGGCCCCAAAAGCAGGTTCTACGGCCGCCCGCTCGAAGTCCCGAAGTTCTGGACCTCGTGCTTGGGAACTCGGCAACAAAGCCATAACTTCTGGGGATCTGTGTGAGGCTCCGTTGTTGCTTTCTTAAGCTCCATAGTTTCCGAAAATTAGGGGTATATACCTTATTTGGGGATCGTTCTACTGAATTGCGGTTGGCTTGCAGATGCAAGCATTAGGGCCCACGAGTACGACTCCAGCACGTCCTCTAAACCTATTCAGGGTACTATGTTAGAATACCCTATTCTCGGAAACTGCCATATTGCAGAGATTGCCAAATATCAGCTCCTGAACCCTAACTTTAATTTCAACATCCTGCATGTAGGGCTTCGGGTCTACTCCTTCGTCTAGGTTGCACAGGGAACATCTGCTGTCTTGACAGTTTTATGCTAACTCATTCAGGATCAAGTTAAGCTTTTTAATCATTAGCGAGGATTAGGGCTTGACCTTTCCTGGGCCTTAAGGTTTAGGGAAAGCCTGAAGCCTTGCATGCCTGCCTTTTAGGTGGACGACCCTAAACCCTAAACCCTAAACCTATTAAACCCTTCAAACCGTAAGCCCTTAAAACCCTAAATCCCCAAGCCGTAAAGCCTAAACCCTTAAAAGCCTAAACCCTCAGATCTTTCTGTGATGACTTCTTGCCGCTTCAGCGGCTGCCCGGATTTCAGCACCGATCTGCTCGCGCACCTCATTCTTGGCTCTGCCGGTTTTCGGACTTAATAGATTAGGGCTTTGGGATTTTGGTGGTGTTAAGGGTCTTAAGGGATTGAAGGGTTTTAGGGGTTAACGGTTTTCGGACTTGGCAAAATAGGGGTTTGGGGCTTTGAGGGTTTTAAGGCTTTTGAGGGCTTTAAGGGTTTTAGGGGTTTAGGGTTTAGGGTTTTCAGACTTCGCAAGTTACGGATTTAGGGTTTCGGGTTTGGGCATGGGTTTGGAAGTTGAGTAGGGGTTGAAACTTTAGCTGCTAGCGTCCGGGCATGGAGGTGTTAGGGATTTGGGTGTAAGACTGGGGAGTTGACTGCGGCTGTGAGTACTACAGGGCCTTAATCATTACAACAGGGTACTATACTTACTTATGATTTGTATAGGTAATTATTCAAGCAGGCCCTATATTAAGACGAGTGCGATGGCGACGGTTGCGGCGATGACGACAGAGATGAGGTTTACAACATCAATGCCGATGGAAATGCTGATAGTTGCGTCGATGGCGTTGACGATGGCAATGATGATAAGGGCTTATGAGCTTAGGTTTTCGTCAGAGCTTCGGTATCTCGTGACTAGTACAATCTTCGAACCTTGGCTGCAGGGGGATTGGGGATAGTGCTTGTCTTTTGCGAATTGGGACCAACACTACCGGTCTATGATCTGGGGTTTGGGCTAGGAAGGCCGGAGACATCCATACTACGCCTCTGGCTCAACGCTTAGATGCTGGGGCCCTAACGCAGCTGAGCCTGAAGCATCACATTTTCAGCCCTTATGAGGGAGCCTCGGAATCGCCAAAGATGCTGCTTCACTCCCTTCCCATATATTCATACACAGATATGGGGGTTTCCGAAAATTACGGGCCTTATTTTGGAGTCCTTATAATAAGGATCCTACTATTTAGGGTACTAGATCAGGGTCCAATATTTTCGGAAACTCCCATATAGAATCACACCCAAGACCCTCTTGAAGTTCGCACACAACCAGCCCTCAAACCCCGACAACTCAGCAGTTCTCCATGCACCAATCCGCTTGGGCTTAGGATGCCAGAACCCTTAACTGAAACCCCCAAGCCCCTAAGAGTCCTTGTAGGGCTCCTTAAGAATCTTTGTAGGGCTCCTTATAGGAACCCCATTAGGAACCCTTTTAGAAGTATGTATATATATATATATATATATATATATATAGGAACCCCATTAGGAACCCTTTTAGAACGCTAAGGGAACTGTTTTTGTAACCCGGTCGTCGGGCCGGTGACGGTCTTGAGCTCTTTCTGCTCCAGCTCGACGGCCTACTGCTGTGCGGGCCTTAATAATAAAGGGAGACGGTTTAGGGTTTAGGGTTTCTTACTTAAGGATTCCCTTTAAGGGTTGCAAAAAAACGGGAGCAGGGGACTTAGTAAGTGAGGTTGTAAGTACCTTAGCTGGGACCAGTCATGATCCTGGCAACTAAGGCCCATGATCCTCAACGATCCCATGTCGGTCGACGGCTACAACAGTCGGGTCTCGCGCTTGGAGTCTTGGATTCAGGGTCAAGCGAAAGAGAGAGAGAGAGAGAGAGAGAGAGAGAGAGAGAGACAGAGAGAGAGAGAGGGAGATAGAGAGAGAGAGAGGGAGAGAGAGAGGGAGAGATAGAGAGTTACAGATAGACATGGAGATGGAGAGACAGCGAGAGAGAGAGAGAGGCTGTTGTCAGTCACATGGCCCAAAGCTGGTTGCCATAATTGGCCACTACATTGTCTCTGAAGGAAGCAGCTGCAGGAGCCATAGAGCTGCGCAATCAACAAGTAACCGGTACTGCAGGGGCCTTGATGATTAGAATAGGGTTTTGGGCTCCTTTATAGCATAGCTATACTGAGGAGCCCAAAGGAACAATATTGGTAATTATCTAGGCCTCTGTAGTAGCTGACATGCTGGCCCAGAGGATGTGCTTGTCCCAGGATCTGCCGGAGGTCACAAAAGCCCAGGACCGAAACTATAAGGGTTTAACGTTTAAGGTTTAGGGATTAGGGTGGATTGTGCACCACAATCAATGACGCTTCACAAGCTTTCCAACATGGACGTAGGTCCCCAATCCGAAAACGGTGCCCTACGGTCTAAACCCTTAACTAGCCCTAAACTCTAAACCCTAAACACCCGAGAGCAAAGAAGTAATCAATACCAGAAACCTCTGAAGCTGAAGAAGGAGCATGACGACCCCATGAGCGCAGAAGCTTCAACGAAAGCTTGGGATTGGTACTTGGAGGATCAGGGGACTTAGCAAGTAAGGTCGCAAGTAACCTAATTTAATTGGGGTTATACGTAATTAAACATATATATATATATATATATATATAGTTACCATATTTTATAACCCTAGTTACTACGTCTCATGATCCTTGAAGTGTGCCTGAGCCTGTACCCTAAGATCTCGAGCCCTGAGCCCACCTCACGAGCTTCGAGGTACGGGATGCGACTGTTTCCTGAAGTCTTTCAGGATCCCGAATATACAGGGCCTTCATTATTAGAATAGGGTTCCTTTATATAAAGGGATCCTTAAAGGGCTCTATAATCGGATTCTACATTAGCGGCCTCAATAGACAGAATAGAGTTTTGGGGAATATTTGATTCTAATATCATGAGGAGCCCCAATAAAGGTAACCAGTTAGGCCCCCATAGATATCTCCAAGAGCGCCCTAATGTATGTGCCCTACGGGGACATGGGTAGCGCGATGTGGAGTATGAAGGATGTTGCGGGTCGTGCAGGTTTCAGTAGTAGTTGGAATCGGGCTTGAGGGGTATCTGGTACTGCAGATATAAGAACTATAATAACGACGAACGACGGTTTTGGGGACGACATTGATTTTGTGTTTCTTCCGACCTCTACGCTACAGTTCCTGCTGCTCCCATTCTTTGGAGCCCACGTCTTGATCCCAAAGTATTAAACCCAGAAGAACCTCGGGTGTAGGGTTTATAGGCCTTAGGGTTCAGGGTTTGGGGTGTATTATACTATAGTTATGAGGAGGAACCCCCAAATAGTATTGGTAATCTATGTAGGCCAATACATTACTATGACAAGTCAGGGGTAGCAACCAGCTCGGTCGAGTTCCGTCCAAAACCTGATTCAAAAAAGTGGTGGAAAGAGCGTCTCGTCTTTCTGGATTCCGCTTCAGGGTTTTGGGTATGGAGCTGCGTTCGGTGGGGATTTGGACCCACGAGATCACAGACACCAGGCACAGGACGAAGCGACTGGAAACACCGACAGATGCAGGGCTTACTTGAAGGATCATGGGACTTAGTAGCTAGGGCTATAAATAAGGTAACTATGATTATAAGCACTTATAACCCTAAAAAGGGGACTTATAACCTTACTTATTAAGTCCCCTGATCCTCCAAGTAGGGTTTGAGGCAGGTTGTTCCCTAGGTCGCAGAAAAGAAAAGCTAAACTTCCATGCACAACCTGCGCTCTCGGTTGATGAAGCAATGCCGAGCTACGCATCTTCTCGATGGTCTCCTGCAAGAGTGAAATCTCAAAACCTGCAAGCCCGAAAACCTCCACCGATTATGATAGATCCCTTAAAGGAACCTTTCCCTTTGAGGGAACCGTTGACAACGCAGGCTCGTCACTACGCTGCACCAGCCCCCAACCAGATCGTAGAAAGCCTAGACCCCAAAACCCAAGGCCCAAAAAATCCGTAAGCAGTAAACCCAAGACACCAAAATCCCAAAACCCTAAACCCTAAACCCAAGGCCCACAAATCCTCAAGCAGTAAACCCAAGATACGAAAACCTGAAACCCTAAACCTGGCGCCTCGATCCCCGAACCCCAGACCGCAAGACCCCAACACCCTAAACCCCAACCTCTGGACCCTAACATTGTAGGGTTTAGGGTTTAGGGTTTAGGATTTAGGGTTTAGGGTTTAGGGTTTAGGGACCCTACTTGGAGGGGCAGGGGACTTAGTAAGTAGGTTATAAGTAGGGTTATAATTGGGGTAACTCCATTTCGATTTCTTACCACTCTACTTATAACCTACTTACTAAGTCCCCTGCCCCTCCAAGTAACACCCTCAACCCTGAAACCGAAAATCTAGCGCCACAGAACCCTACAGCCCCAAGCCCTGATCTGCAAGATAAATCCACCATGCTAGAGCTGACAACCATGCTTGGGGATGCAGAGAAACATCGATGCTAACAATGATGACAGTAGCCATAACGACCCATGCACGAGAAGAGTTCAACACACAACAGAGCCTTAACCAAGCAAGCAAGCAACCAACCAACCGACCAACCGACTAGCCAGCCAGCCAGACAAACCGACAACCCAAAACAAAACCAAACAAAAGGCACAAAACACATAGTTCAGACGTTCAGCGTGCAGGCATCACCTTGGGAGCCACGAGCTTCTGACCTGATAGGCCCAGGGTCCTAAAGCCCGGGTCTATGCCCCCAAAGCCCGATAACTTTCATCCTTGAACCCTGCATTCCAAGCAACTAAACCCCTAAAATCCCAGAGACCAGACAACTGACCGCTTTCTCCGAATCCTTAAACCCTAAACCCTTAGCCCTAAAACCCTGAAACCCCTAAAAAACAAGCCTAAACCCCCAAACCCTTTTTCTCTTCCAGTCGTGCGCTGCGTCTGAGCCTATGGCCAGCCTACTGAAGGCTCCCTCGAGGCGGGGCCATGATGAAGCTGCACCCTAACCCAGTGCGGGTTTAGAGGGCAGAACCAATATTCTTGCAGTATGGTACTTTGTACTATTATTAAGGCGGACTACTATCATTATTATTACAATTGCCCTAACCCAGTGTGGGTTTAGAGGGCAGACTACTGTTGTTACAAGTAGGGCAGATTACTATTACCGCTGTTCCTGTTAGTACTACCACTACTACTACTACTACCACCACTACTACTACTACTACTACTGCTACTATTATTATTACTACTACTACTACTACCACTACTACTACTACTACTACTACTATTATTATTGCTCCTACTACTACTATTATTATTACTACTACTACTACTACTACTACTACTACTATTACTATTACTATTACTATTATTACTATACTATTACTATTACTATTACTATTACTCTACTACTACTACTACTACTACTACTACTACTACTACTACTACTACTACTACTACTACTACTACTACTATACTACTACTACTACTACTACTACTACTACTACTACTACTACTACTACTACTACTACTATACTACTATTACTATTACTTACTATTACTATTACTATTACTATTACTATTACTATTACTATTACTATTACTATTGCCATTACTACTACTACTACTACTACTACTACTACTACTACTTCTACTACTACTACTACTACTATTACTACTACTACCACTACTACTACTACTACTACTACGACGACAACAACAAACTACTCCTGCAGCTGCTGCTGCTACTACTACTACTACTACTACTACTACACTGATGCTACTACTATTGCTATTATAACTATTACCCAACCCTGTGCAGGTTTAGAGGACAGAGTGTGTTCGTGGATATAGTAAGACAGCATAAGATGGTATAATATCATACTAAAATATACCTTTTCATTACGCTTTGTTCTGTGATATGGCGCTGTTTATATCTATCTGTGTATATGTATGTATATTTGTACCAAATATTTGTTTTATGATATTAGATATTACGACACTGTATTTCATTATGTTGTCATGTATTAAATAGTATGAGTGTCTATATATGTATATATATATATATATATTATATACCCGTGCATGTATGTTCTACGATTTCGGGTCCCGGGTGCTTGTTATTTTTATAGATTAGGCATACGGAGGTGGAGCTTGGCGCTTGGGGCTCCCAAAGTTTATCGTCTGGGACACGAGGTTATTGAGGGTTATGGTATCGATTTTCTTACCTTTGGTTAGTAGGGAATGCAAGAATGGTCGTAATGGTAGCTATAATTGTACCCCATTCCTCGATTCCCTACCAACCAAAAGTAGGTTTTGATACCACAATCCTCTCATTCCTAAGCGCAACTAGGCTAAATCTTTCAAACAAAGTCTTAAAGCTCCAAAAGGCCCGTGGTTGGAAAGGGCATGATCGTCATGCCAGTCCTCATTCCGGCTCGCCCCTCCCAACGAGAAACACAAAAGCCTGCGTCCTCTGAAGTGCAGAATCAAGGGTTTAGGAGACAGAGTATACAAACCTGAATCCCTAAATGAAGCCCTGAACCCTAAACCCTAAAGGGTTCAGGTTTGTACGGGGAGCAGGTTTGGAAATGCTAACCTGGAGCCATCGGCACAGTTTCGAGGTTGTTAAGTGATGGATCGTTCCGGGGATCGGCAAACATCTTGAAAATCCCTTCAGGCTTCAGGGTTGCCGTGAAGCAAAGACTACTAAAGAATGCTCTGCTGGTATGTGTGCTCTTATTCTTGACTCCTACCTTGCGATGGATGGCGCTACAGATAAGTGGCAACACTAGTTAGCTGTTTAGTGCTGCCGGTGTGGCAGCCGTGACTATATTGCCGTTGCAGTCACTGCCTGTGGAAAAAAGCTAGTACTATAGTTATAATAAGGAACCCCCAAAATAGTATTGGTAATTATTTCGGCCACTGTATTGATTCAGTGTTTACCAATCTCACGCATGATGGTGACACTTCTGACTAAAGAGGGCCATGGTGGGAACCGTGACGACGAAAACGAAGACGATCGTGCTGCTGATCAAGGGTGCAAGGCCGGCTATGAGACTGTATCATGATAACATGAACAGAAATGGTGATAGTAATAGTAGTAGCAATATTCATAGGATGATGATGTTGATGGTGATGACGGTGCTGATGTTCTTGCTGAGAATGACGATGAGGACGGTGGTCACACTGGTGAAGGCGGTGAAGTGAGACCACCAAGAGCGCAACGACGGTTGTGAGACTCGGCGTGTAATAATAGTAACCATAATGATGACAGTAGTATAATAACCGTAATAACGAATCATTATGGCATGATGATGATGGTGGCTGTGGTGATCACGCTGGTGGCACTCGTCATTAGATGCAGACAGGTTCGGGGCTTACAGTTGCTGCATTGTTGGGTTCCGGGATTGGGATACTCAGTTCAGGTCTTTAGTCTTGGATTCGAGTTTGGAGTATGGGGCCGGGTCTGGCATGACGCTTGCACGCCCAGTGAAGCACACAAAAGCTCAAAATCTCAAAAGCTGTCCCGATACCTCAGGGAAGAGAGCTGGAAGGCGTACTTCGGGCTTCTTAGGGTAGACTAGGGTGACGCATGTTCACGACGATTCCTACATCTGTCTTCTGACTCAGCTCGGAAATCCAGTCAAATGGCAGGGGGGACTCTGAGCTTTCTGATCTTCAGGCTTTGGCGCTTCTGGCGGTCAGCTTACCTTTGGTTAGTAGGGAATGGAGGAATGGGGTACAACTATAACTACTATTACTACCATACTTCCATTCCCTACTAACCAAAGGTAAGTCTGGCGATCAGGTGAGGGTTCGTGACAGTCCAGTTGCTTGAGCGGGGTCTAGGCGTTTGGGGATCCCTTTGCCGAATGTCGGAACATATCATCTGCATTAAGCCTGCAGATGCTGAAGCTGCAAAAGCTGATCCTGCATGAACTGACCCCAGATCTTGCAAACCACCTTGGGGTTGGGGGTTTAGGGTTTGGGGTTTCGGGGTCCGGCCAATAAACTTCCTTTTTTTGTTGGGGGGGGGGGTTCAACACAGTCGCTGTGCACCGGGATCTGTTCCAGAAAAGCCTAAGCAGGCGGCCCAAAACCAGGAATCCGAAACACTAATGTAGGGGCCTGAACTAGCTAGAATAGGATTTCGGGGAGCTCCTTACTAAAATTATGGTACAATAAACCCCCAAGCCCTATTCGAATTAAGAAGGCCCCCATATTACACCCCAAGGTATCTCCCTGAACCCGAAGTCCTGAATCCTGAACCCCCCACAAGCTCTAACCCCCAGGAGTCCTCTACCTTCAAACCCCAAGCTGCTCTGAACAGAAACCTTTAACCCAACAGGATTATATTAGGGCCCTATTCTATTCCTATTATACCACTATTACAGGGTGGGGGCCCCTTCTAACCTAAACCTCTTGGGTTTGGGGTTCAGGATACTCACTATATGGGTGGTTGTCAAAATTATGGTCCCTTTGTGGGTCCATAATATACTACGGCACCTGATATTTAGGGTACCCAAAAAGGGGACCCTAATTTTGACAACTACCCATATGACTTGGGTTTAGGGCGGGCTTCGGGTTTGGGGTTTAGGCTTTAGGAGCCAGAGACTCGATGTGGGATAGTAAGGCTTGAAGGCACCACACCAAGCCTGGCTCAAGTAAGTAGCATCCCGTTGTGGTGCCTATAATATTAGATTAGACTATCATATACCCCAAAACCCTGTTCTAATCATTGTGGCCATTAGATAGCAATGCTTAGAGTAACCCTTGTACCGAAACCGTGCTGCCTGCTGCAGCCGCAATCTTGCAAGTGGCGGTATAATATTTGTGCGAAGACCTAACTAAAATGCTTTGGACTGTTCTTGCAAGGCTGTGTCTGCTGTAAGAAAAGTTTATGCTGCGTTACAGCACATGGGTAGTATGTACCGCTTGTACATGCGACCTATGAATTCGTAGAACCTCTTCGACTCTTCTGTCAAACCCTCAGCTACGCCACGGCTACAGGGAAGCTGCTGGTGCCTTAGGGCTCCTTATTGGAACTATACTTATAGTACATAATAACCATTTGGGCGCCAGTGTTAGCTTCATCATTACTTAAAGGATCATGGGACTTAGCAAGTAGGGCTATAAATACCTTACTTACTAAGTCCCATGATCCTCCCAGTCTCTTCCTCTCTTCCTGAAGAACTATAGTTTATAGTGCTAGTACATAACCGTTTGGGCCCCAGTATTATCTTCATCATTACAGTATCTTTCTCTCTTCAGGAAGATTCGCCTGAACCCCAAACCCTAAACCCTAAACCCTAAAACCTAAACCCTAAGACCTAGAACCTAAACCCTAAACCCTAAAACCTAGACCCTAAACCCTAAAACCTAAACCCTAAACCCTAAACCCTAAGTTCCGAAAGCCGGTCGTTCTCTGCCTGACCTGAATCCCAGGGGCCTGGATAAGTCGAATGCCATTTTGGTGAGTTTCCGAAAATTGGGGTACCCTATTTTGGGGTCCTTATAAAAAGGGTACTATATTAGGGTCCCCGACTTTCGGAAACTCCCATTTTGGGGATTTGGGGATAATAGTATTAAAGGGGATTTAGGGATATAATATTAAAGAGGAATTGGGGATATGATATTAAAGGGGATTTAGGGATATAATATTAAAGGGGATTTGGGGATATAATATTAAAGGGGATTTAGGGATATAAAAATAAAGTCGCAAGCAGGGGCTCTAAGGAAGAGTTTTGAGAATACTCAAGCACCTCCATTGCATATGGGTGCCTATATTTTGCATCCCAGCTCTACAACTTCCACCAAGTGCAAGCATTCATTGGGGTTAGTAAGGCATTACAGGCCCGAGCTTATCCTAAACCCTAAACCTGCAGCTCTCGTGACCTGAACCACCGGGCGCCCCACACTTCGTCTGGCCGCAAATCCGGTGCGAGATTTCCGCAGGGCAGCTCATTCGACCATGTCGCTGGCATGGATCTTGGCAATCCTGAGATCTCGGGTCTACGATAGAAGCCTAAACAACTATTCTTCCCTAAGGCTCCTGATTATGATTGTACCATAATTGAGCCAAAGACGAACTTCGATAAGCTTCAGGGATGCCTTGATCATTATCAGCACCCGAGGTTCACGTAAACCCAAAACCACCTTCGAAAATCCCTAGACTCTGTACACGCTGCCCATATGGGAACTCAAACACCCCACAGAAAATGCGAAAGAATCAATCCTCAAGCCCGGATCCTGCATTCCACAACTTGTTGTGGTCATAACCGTAGTAGGAATTGTCGTCAAACAAGAGTGATAACACGCAGAACCCTAGTACTCACAACAATCAACAAAATTTAGAAGGTAATACGACAGATGATTACTCCATGAACTCCAAGCCTGGAAAATCCAAAATCTCCGGCCTAAATCCCTGAGCCCGATCCTGAATGCCAAACTCAAAGCCCCTGGTTCCGCTTTGATCCTATATAGAAGCCTTCCAGAACCCTTCAACCCCTATATAACCCAAACCCCACAACCGCTGGTTGGCTTCAACCCTAAACCCTCAACCCTCAACCCGAACCCTCAACCCTAAACCCTCAACCCTAAACCCTAAACCCTAAACCCTAAACCCTGAACCCTGAAACCCTACAGTAACCGTGTCACAGCGGCTCCACGGGCGCTTTCATTGCATCCCGGCGGAAAGGCTCCCCGAGCTCCTTGTCGGCTTTCGGACGGAGGCTTCGCGCGGCGCGCATGAATTTTGGCTTAGGGTTTAGGGGTTTAGGGTTTAGGGGTTTAGGGTTTAGGGTTTAGGGTTTAGGGTTTAGGGTTTAGGGGTTTAGGGTTTAGTGTTTAGGGGTTTAGGGTTTAGGGTGGTAATGGTAGGTGGATGAGGTAGAAAACGGATGAATGGACAACTAGACGGGCGGCTAGGCAGATAAACAGATAAAGTGACAGAGAGATAGCTCGACAAACAGACGGACAGACAAACAGATGTATAGATAGATAGACAGATAGATGGGCAGTGCTTGTACCAACACGAATGCACGCACACGAACGCACAGGCACACACACACACACACACACGCAGAAACAAACACACACACACACACATTCACAGAAGCTGCCCTTTCTCTCTCTCTCTCTCTCTCTCTCTCTCTCTCTCTCTCTCTCTCTCTCTCTCCCTGCCACTCTCTCTGTCTGAAAGCATGCCCTGTAATGCCTTGTGCGCGGCACGTGGATCGGACTGGGGGTTTGATCCCATGTTGGTTGACGTAACGGAAGTTCAAACACAGAAGGCCCTGCATGGTATGCACCACGGCTTTAATATAGGGCCTTAATGATAAGAATAGGGTTTTGGGGTGCCCATTATACTAACAATAAAGTAAAACAAGGAGCCCACAAGAATCTATGAGTAATTTTTAAGGCCCCTATATGAAGCCCTCTTGGCGACGCGAGTCCTGGTTCAGAACCACCTCAATCAAGGTCGTCTCGTTGCGCTTCATCTGACCCTCGATGGCTGAGGTCAGGGCCTGGAGGACTGCAACTGCGGGACTCGGGACGAGGTCCTATCTACTACGATCTAGTACAAGATGACATTATGTAACATAACATGGTATAATGCGACGAGCAAGCTATAACGAAAAATAACAGACAACATAACAGAGTACAGTGTTGCACAATTTCATACAACACAGGGTCTACGGCAACTCCCGGCCTCCCCCCAAAAAAGCTGCAAACGGCACGACTTCGGGGCTCGGGAGCCCACAGCCCCTGTTGAGGGACTAGGAAATGTGGTCATTCAGCCTCATGAGGTTTAGGGTTTAAGGGCTAGGGTTTTGGGTTTAGGGTTTAGGGGTTAGGGGCTAGGGTTCGGGGTTAGGGTTTCGGGTTTAGGGGCTAGGGTTTAGGCAAGAATGCAGGGCCTTGAACTCTAATTGTAATAAAGCAGTACTCTGGGAATGATGATTGCAATAGTAGCAGTAACAACAATATACAATAACAGGCATCTTAAATTCGTCACAACTTTCTGAGCTTGCACAAGAAGAGGCGCAGAAACATTACTCAAGGTCCATCAGTCAATAACATCCTACGCTTCGGGACCTCGGATGTTTGTGGCGCTCCAGTCTTAGTGCTACGAGGGGTCTGACGTAGGAATCTTCTATATTAGGGTATAGCTGTATAAAGCAATCCTCAGGATCAGTACTAATAATTAATTTCCCCGAATCCCCGAAAGTACGGAAACCCTAAACCCTTAACCCTAAACCCTCAACCGTGCGTACTTAAAGGATCATGGGACTGAGTAACCAGGGTTATAAATAAGGTAACTGTACTTATATAATTACTTATAACCCCAATTAGGGAACTTATAACCTTGCATACTAAGTCCCCTGATCCTCCAAGTAGGGCTTTGGAGTCCGCATCCTTGTAATCGGCCTTCTCAAGCTCCTCCACACTCTCGGCTTTGATGCCCTTCCTGGCTGGAGGCTAAAGGGCCCCTTCTTTTGGGCAGCAGGATTCTTGAACATGGGGGGGGGGATCGGATTCTGACTACTAGCAAAAAAAGCCTCGCAAATAAGGAACACAATGGAATCATGGTGTTGAACATTGGGAGGCTCTGAATGGCAATCAGTAATACTATCCCCTGTTTTAGGCCTGTGCATTTAGTTTGCAGTTTAATACCCTCCACGGACCCCAAATACCGGCACATCCAAATAGCTCGCAAGTCAATAAAAATTCACTTGCGTCATCATTCTTTTACGTAGTATTACTATCAACACAGAATATGTATATATATATATGTATATATGTATACTGAGACGGATCTTGATACTGGTATTAACTTACTATTGCTACTACTACTCCTCCTGCTGCTGCTCCCGAGAACCCAATACCCATAGGGGCTTCGAGCTTTCTTTCAACCCGAAAAAGAAGCCCTCCTAACTTGAGGGATATGCCTAAACGCCAAAATATACAAGGGTATCTCCCTAAA
Organism: Symbiodinium sp. CCMP2592; assembly: GCA_905221615.1. NCBI lineage: Eukaryota > Dinophyceae > Suessiales > Symbiodiniaceae > Symbiodinium > Symbiodinium sp. CCMP2592. The sequence continues at coordinate 181,499 of CAJNDT010005523.1, read as the reverse complement.
TTAGGATTCCTTTGGGGCTCCTTTCTATAAGGCTGCTGCACTGTTTTGCGGACGTAGACAGGGACCCCAAGAGAACCACCCAAAAGGGGAAGCACAGCTTGGGGGCTCTTTCAATTCTCCGGCCGAAGGACAAGCCGCAGGCAGTCGCCATCTGGGCATACTCCACGCCTGCCCGGTCGGGGGTGGGTGGGGGCGTCGGGTTTAGGGTTTAGTTTGGGGGTTTAGGGGTTTGGGGGTTTAGGGTTTGGGGTTCGGGGGTTTCGGGTTGAAGGTGCAACTTTGGCGTACACAGCTGTCTCGGATCAGGCTCCAGCGCTTTGTAGCTCAGGAGGCTTATCTGACAGGTCTTTGAGGTAAACCCTTAAACCCTAAAGTAGTATGCATCCCCCACCTCCAGGTTTGGGGTGTGAGGGTTCAGGATTTAGGGTTTTAGGGTTTAGGGTGTTGGGTTTTAGGCTTTTAGGGTTTAGGCTCTTTGCTTTGCGGCTTTAGGGCTTTGGGGGCTTAGGACAGGGTTCATGAATGTCCAGCGGGCTCAGGGACTCAGGAACGTCTCTCAAGATCATGGCGAGAAGGATTTACCGGTAAAGGGTTTAGGGTTTAGACTTACGGGCAAAGGCGCTTCGGGCTCAAGTTTCAAGCATCAGTCTTTTATGCTGAACCAAGGACCCGAAGACCCTAATCAAGACCGTGGTTTGGGACAGGGTCGTAAAAGCTCCAGCTGACCAGTCACGACCCGAGGACTCCGTCAAGGTGATCTTGCTGTCACGCACACTGTGCAACGATTTCATGAGAAACAGCGGTGAAATTGAATCGTTGCAACGTGATCTTTTTCCAAAGGTCTCGTCCGGGGAGTTGTCCAAAGCATCCTTGATCAAGCGCCACTTCGAAGTTGCCGGCTCCCGCCAAAGAAGCAGATTCACGAAGCGATCTGGAGCCACGAAGGTGAACACGCTCACCGTCGAGCCCTGCACCGCAACGCTTCTGTAAGCCCTGATGGACCCTTGAGAACTCCCTAAACCCTAAACCCCCAAACCCTAACCCCTAAACCCTAAATTTAAAGGCCAAGCCTTGGGGAAGGAAACTGCAAGTCTCAAGCCTGCGCTCCAAACTTCCCGAAACCCTGGACCGGACTGGACCGTAATCTCCCAAACCAAACCTGCCAACGGCCGTCGCAACGCTAAGCCACGAAAAGCTGGTCTTCTTCAACGATATGGGGGGGGCTATCGACACTTAGGAGCTTTCTTCGAAAACTCTTGCAACCTCCTTTATTATGGTTTAACTTTATAGGGTTTAGAGATTAGGCTTTAGAGTTTCGGGGTTCAGGGGAGCTCCCGAAACGAACTTAAGATGAACAACCTCATGTACGTCGCGATGAAGCAAGGCCTACGTTGAGTTCGGTTCCGACGAAGTTGTCTTCATACCACCTCGTTTCCAGCTTCAGCCCGTGACAAACTTACCCAATCATGGCGGTAACCATACGTACTGCTGTAGTGGCACTACGACGACTCCGACGAGGATGACTACCAGTACTGGTACGAGGGCTAATGTCAGTGCTAGTGCTAGTGCGAGTGCCAGTACCTGTACTAATCGGTGCCACAACGAGTAGTACCAGCAGTAGGACTAGTAGTCGTCGTCGTCATTGTCGTCCACCACCGGCGTTGTAGCGTAGTGATGAGGACGATTCAGGCTGCGTGGAGTAGCATGGCGGCCACCACGACTCGTTGCTTACTAGCAAACTGTAACTGTGACGATAGCTCATTTTCAAAGCAATAGCAACAACAACGGCAGTTGATTGCATGATTCACATAATGATGTTCACAGGTGTGACGGCACTGACAAAATGGTCATGTGTAACCAAAGGATGGTGCTGGTGATGAACATGACCATAGTCTGTGCCAGGCCTATGCACCATTCATATCTACATGGCTGAAGTAATCATGCTCTAATTTCGGAAGGATAGCGCTTCCGAAGTTCCCCAACAAGAATGGGATTGGGTATCAAACAGTATCTAAACTCGAAATGACTCTTCGCAAAAAGGCGATTTTAGTAGGTCTCTAGTTCGAGAGTGGTTGGAGGAATCTCCGTTGCTAATGAGGTCAGTTCCAATCGTTTCGGCCACAATGGCAGGATTTGTAATGATTATGAGCTGCAGGGCTTCAGACAGACTCAATTGTCAAGCCACCACCTCTGTTGAGAACTGCCTTTAACCGCATCTAGTGAATCTAGCAGGTAGTATCTGCCGGCGAAGAGCAACGTCGTGTTTCGCTTCTCGGCGCCCCACCTTGGTTGAAGACTGCTTCGGTGTTTCGGCTTGCGCCTTCGACTCGCAAGCCCCACCAACTAAGTTGGGGAGATTGAACGGAGTTTGGCTGCAAAGTCTCGCCGGCGTGTGGATTTGTTCATGTCCCAGCAGTACAATCCCAAAACAAACAACAAAGCCTGAACGTACGAACACCCTTACATTGATAGCAAGCTCAGTGTTAACGTCCATCTTGAAACCTACAACCCTAAACCCTAAACCCCAAAACCCTAAACCCTAAATCCCTAAAACCCTAAACCCTAAACCCTGGTTTAGGGTTTAGGGTTTAGGGTCTAGGGTTTAGGGTTTAGGGTTTAGGGTTTAGGGTTCAGGGTTCAGGGTTTAGGGTTTAGGGTTCAGGGTTTAGGGTTTAAGGTTCAGGGTTCAGGGTTTAGGGTTTAGGGTTTAGGGTTTAAGGTTTAAGGTTCAGGGTTTAGGGTTTAGGGTGCAGGGTTTAGTTTAGGTATCTGAGAGGTTTGGAGAACTGGCTCAGCAACTGCTTGTGAGGTGATGCTTCTACCGGGCAAGTGAACGACTTTGGCCACTCCTGGCTGCGACAGCCACTGGGCATGCAGATCCTAAACGTAATATATTCATTGCCGGTTTGGTGTTGTCTGCCTCCGACTTTGTAGGGTAAATTTAGGTTTTGGAAGCTTACTTCAGTCTCTACAAGAGCGGACGGTGGGGGGGGTGCAAAGCAGATAGACCTTGCCCACAACCAAGTGGCTGGTAATTCCGGAAGACCACCATGGTCACACCAGGCCTAGGGAAGGACCGCGACACCAATTGAATACTCTCGGAAACGATTGGTTCGGCATGACGAAGTGCACCGTGCAGACGCTCCAGGATCAAAAGCTTGCATCCCAAACCCCACCCTGAAAGCATAGACTAAACTACCGACCAGACAGAACAAAGTTCTGGAACATCTAAATGCAAAAGAACCAACTGCCAACTCGTGGAGTGAAAACGAGCAGTGCAACAGCAGGCCTTAATGGCTCTTTGTACAACCGAAGCTACAACGTGGACCAACAGCAACAGCAACAGCAGCTGCAGCGGCAAGAGCAAAGCGGCAGCAGCAGCAACAAAAGCAACTAGTACGTATACGAAGTGCCGGCGCTGGTGCTCCCCCTAGTAAGAGTACTACTACTAAGTATAACAGCCAGTACTACTACGACGGCTACTACTATTCCTGCTGCTGCTGGTACCACTGCCACTACCACTACCACTACCGCTACCACTACCACGACCACTACCACTACCACTATGACTACTACTACTACTACTACTACTACTACTACTACTACTACTACTACTACTGCTACTCCTACTACTACTACTACTACTACTACTACTACTACTACTACTACTACTACTAAACTACTACTACTACTACTACTACTACTACTACTACTACTACTACTACTACTACTACTACTACTACTACTACTACTACTACTACTACTGACACTACTAACTACTTCTACTGATACCCACATCAAGGACATGCCCAGAAAAAGCGCAGCATGATAGTCAAGCCGCCCCAGTGACAACAGTGATGGTGACGACAATTGGTGATGATGATGCAATGAAGATGAGATCGTGATGATGACGACGCTGATATTTAGCATGGAGCTGATGCTGGCGGCGATGACGACATGAAAGACAGCGACGATGGTGGCCATCGTTCTGGTAGTGGCGAGGACGAGACAGAGCATGACTGCATCAAACCCCCGAAACTAGGTTGCATGCACCTTCTCTGCCGTCATCATCACCCTCACAGCATCGTACAACCGCTACTATCAATCATCACCACATCCCGATCATTATGGCGGCTATTCTACGGGGTTTTTCATCATATTAAACATCTGCTACAACAGACTTCATCTTCCTCATTGCGTTCTTAGCTGGTTCCAACTCTTGGTATGTACTGTCTAGAGTTAAACAGTGACGGAGTCCGCTGTGCTCAGAGACACTTGGGCCAGGGCCAATCACCGCGTCCGCAAGAAGTCAACTCCTCGAAAGACGAAGGGGGCGCTGTACGGTTAGGGCTGGCTACTCAGTCAGGACGCAAGGCAGCACCCCGCAGCCAGACAAGAATGAAGCCTATGCAAAGCCCAAAGCCAGTAGAAGCAGAAAAATAAGACTTTGAGGGCGCAGTGCTGTTCCCAGCGCTGAAAGCCCTTAGGGCATGACGGCCCCGTTCTTGTTATGGCCAGCCCGAAACACATAAGGCCCAAACCCAACAATTTGTTCTGCTGCGCGTCAAGAAGCCTAGACAGGTTTAGGAGTTAAGGGCTATGTGCTGCATAAAAAGTCAAGCTTGTAGAATCTCGAAATCTACACAGTTGCTACAAGCGTCACGCTTCTGCCCGCCCTGCATGTGCCATAATTACACAGAGTCCAGAACCAGCTCCAAACGAAAGCGGCGTTGCATCAATCAAACGAGCATACGTGCTCTGCAAATGCATGCTTGTATTGTATATACATAGGTACAAATGTTACAAGCATGGAACAGTTCACATACAAAAATGTACATAGGTACCTAAACACGTGCAGACACATATACAGATGCACCTATGTACATATATACTTATGCGTGTATGTATGTGTATATATACTATGCACATACATCAATACATCTATATATCTGTACATCCGTGCATCTATACGTCCGTACAACTATGCATGTGTACATGTATAAACACATATGTACACATGTACGTGCGTGCATGTGTGTGTAAGGCATCAATATGGAGAGAGAGAGAGAGAGAGAGAGAGAGAGAGAGAGAGAGAGAGAGAGAGAGAGAGACAGAGAGATAGAGAGAGAGAGAGAGTTCAGGGTAAGCGTGTGTGTGCGTGTATATATATATATATGTGTGTGTATATATATAGGTTTAAATATACATTTATGATGTGATTGTCAGTTTGCTCCGGTGTGGGCTTTGGGTATAGCTTTGGAGATTAGGGCTTTGGGATTATTTAGATTCTGGCCGAGCTTCGTTGATGGAGATGCCGAAAGCACCATCACCCGCAAAGCCGACCACCGGGACAGTGGGGTTTCCGACCTGTGTTTCGTCCAAAGTACGAGACTCTTGCTTAAAGGATCGTAGTACTTAGTAGCTTGATGTATAAGTAAGGCAACTAAACTTATAATTAGTTATAACCCCAATTAAGGTACTTATTTTTTATAACCTTACTTACTAAGTCCCCTGATCTGCCAAGTGGAGTCGGGTTGAGATTTATCAGCCCCAAACCCTAAGCCCGAAAGTCCAAACCAGCTAAACTTAACCCTAAACTCTAAACCCTAAACCTACCGAGGCTCCTGTCTGATCCAAGCTGTGAGTCGTGAGACTGGAGATTTCTGGCTTAAGCTTCGTTTGGATTACGAGTGGCTGAATATCAGGGTCGTAATGAATGCGCACGTATCCCGCGACGGGGGTCACAAATCGGAGTAATCGCAGCCCAACTCTGCAAAATGGAGCCACGGCTTAGAGTTAGGGATTGAGGTGGAGTAGATTAGATTTGCCCCGCTTTGACTTTTAAAGGGTTCGTAAACCCTAAACGCTAGACAGAGTTGATCGGTTCTGGTCTCTCAGCTTGGGCTGTAGAGCTTCGGGGCGCTTCTGAGTGAGGAGACTGTCGGATTGAACCGTTGGGGTCTTTGTGTTTCCCTAAACCCCCTAAACCTTAACCCCTAAAACCCTAAACCCGAAGACCCTGAACTTTAAATCCCTAAACTAAACCCTAAAACCCTAAAATCTTAAAGCCCTAAACCCGTAAACCCTAAACCCATAGCCTTAAAGCCCTAAACACAACCCGACCTCGAACCCTAAACCCTGGAAGATGCTAATACAACTCGGGTATGTCGGAGTTGATCCACCGTCGGTTTAGGGTTTAGGGTTTAGGGTTTAAAATTTAGGGTTTAGGGTTTAGGGTTCATAAAATTTAACCTTTGTTAGAAGGGCCCCTCTACATTCTTTCTTAGGATGGATAATAAGAACCTACACAAAGAACAGGATATGGTAGTTTCAGGTAGTTCGGTTTCCTTGTAGTAGTGAATTATAGGGTTTAGGGTTCACGGTCTGAGGAGTTACATCTGCCACTGAATCACGGTTTAGGCGTTTAGGGGTTTAGGGTTTAGAGCACTTCCAGGCAGTATGCCAGGCCAAGCATACCTTTCCGGCGTCCTTGCAGTCCGAACTCTGAAACCTAAACGATCCGAAACTCCTAAACCCAACCCCCGCACGCTCTACCCAACAACCTCCCAACTGCCACACACCACAATAGATCATAGTTTGAAGTGCAAAAACTGACCCAAGAGACCTTAGATGGTAGGATCTCAACCCTCAACACTAAATCCAGCCCTAAACCCCAAACCCTAAACCCTTAAAAACCCTTAAAACCCCTTAAAACCCTAAACCCTAAACCCTTAAAAACCCTTAAAACCCCTTAAAACCCTAAACCCTAAACCCTAAACCCTCAACCTCCAAGGCTAAAGCCCAAGTACAACTCCCGAGGAGACAAAGCCAGGCCTTCGCTCCCAGGATGGACGGGAAGCCATATCCTGCAGTCGTTAGGTTTTTTAAAAAAAAATAGGTTTTAGGTTTAGGTTTTTTTAAAAAACCTATGCCATATCCTGCAGTCTGTTTCGAACGAGGGGTGAGGATCTTTTTTTTAGTGCAGGGTTGAGGATTTAGGTTGCAGGGTTACTTACCGACCCGATTCTGGTACTTCTAGAGTAGAAGCCAGAAAGTTGGAACATGGCTTTAGAAGGATTCGTGCTAGGATCCCTTATAATTTACAAACTTTCTGGCTTCTACTATAGCACTCTTTTTCGTGCAAGGGTTTGGGATTTAAGATTCTGGGTATCCCGCCCTCGTTCTCGAGCTGGGGTTTCGGGATTTCGGGTTCAGGGCGGAAACAGCAAACAGGGAAGTAGAGTTTAGGGTTTAGGGTTTAGGTTCTAAGGGTGTTAAGGGTGTTAAGGGTTTTAAGGGTTTTAAGGGTTTTAAGGGTTTTAAGGGTTGAGGGTTTAAGGTTTAGGGTATAGGGAAGTATGTTGGTAGTCGTTAGTTGGAGAACTGGAACTGGCAGTGCATTCATGAGGGCTTCAGGCTGGCGCTCAAGCCCAATTTCGACATACAGATTGAAGCAATCGGAATACCTGAGGAACAAGACGAGCACAGACGACGGAAAAGAGGAGGGAGAAGAGTGACAAAACGAATCATCATGACAACGACCACACTGACGAGAACGATGAGGAGGACCAGTGGTGCTTCTGGCGATGACGACGACGATGATGATGGTGGCAGTGGTGGCGCTGATGATGCTGATGACGGCTGATGATGATGATGGTGATGATGACGACGATGACATGAGAATTCAGCGCCGGCGATTTGGGGTTTAGGGTTTAGGTTTAGGGTGTAGCGGGGGGGAAGGGGCTCTTACACCGAGGGTCCGCAGCTCTGTCAGCTCTATGCTTCAAGGTAGCCGAGGGTTTTCCTCATCTCCGAAGAACACCGCAATCCCTGTCATAATACTCTGGTACGTTACGGCGTATATGGAGAATACTATAGCAGATCATGGTATCGTATATTCGCAGTATGCTCATTAACATACATACTACTACAGTATGCTAAACCCCAAACCGACAGCACCTCAAAAACTAATCCCAAACCATCGCATATTCGGCCGCCCACCTAATCCAGGTCCCACCTCTTAGGCCCCATAAGGGAAAGAACAAAAACTGCGAAAGGCCTACCTGGTGATTCAACAAGACCTGCAACAGAAAAGGCCCTAACCCCCGAAATCCGAAACCCTAAACCTGGCTTACTAGGTCATGGTTGGGATAGGATTACAAATTTACATGCTTGTTTCTTATTGGGTTGAAGTACCCATAAACATGTAAAACGTTACCCAACTATGACAGCAAAGTAGTCTTGCGGGTCTTGGGCACCAGAACAAAACCCATGAACCCTCGTTGACCACCCTAGACCACCCTGAAACACTAAACGCTAAACAGCCCGGTAAGGGACGGTCCACAAGGACCGAAGAGGCCCGGCGCCAAGTATTTTCGCGGAGATGGGAAAGACGGATAGGCGTTGCCGATGGCCTTCTAGGGTTTAGAGTTTAGGGTTTAGGGCTTAGGGGTTTAGGGGTTTAGGGTTTAGGGCCTTCGACAGCGAAACGAAGGACTTCAAAGAAGTAAACCCTAAAACCCGACCCCAGACCCTAAACCTACCATACCCTAAACTGAAAAGGTACTATACCCTAAACCCTAATGGTAGTATACCCTAAACTCTAAACCCTGAACCTTCAACGCGGAGTCCCATGTGAGGTTCGGGAAAGTAAGAAAGGGGCGTTAATAACTAGAAGTGGATTTTGGCGAATTTTATCAGGAGAACCCGAAGTAGAGTCGGTAATGATTAAGGCCCCTGTAGTACATCCGGTTCAACGGGCGCCCAGGGCCTGTTGAGAATTCAATCTGACTTAGGAAGCAGCACGGTTTAGGGTTTAGGGTGCTCCAAAATGAATCCTAAGTTTCCTAGGCCATCGAGGAGCTTGCGGGGTCAACTCGCAACATCTCGCTACCCGGCGGGAGCCGGGGGGGAGGAAGGTAAGGAATTATCAATTCCACATCTTCACAAATTCTGTTCTGTATGCCAGAGTCTAATCTAAAGCCCACAGCTCGAATTTAAACCGTAACCTTCAATCCCTAAACACACCTTGAGCCATGAAGCGCGAAGCCTCAACCAACCTCAGGCCTAGTTACCTAGTCTCCAGAAATGCAGATTCGGGATTGATGCGCTGAGCTTTGAAGAACTGTGGTTTGGGGCTTAGGTGAGGTGAGGTCGCTCTGGCTTTTGAAGAAAAGACAAACCCTAAACCTCAATCCAGCAGAACTGGATTTAGCTCGCGCAGCATGATCTAATCCAGGATGACAGTGAAGACGAGGACCCTCAAAGAGTAGGCAACGATACAGGTACAGCCAGGTGTAGTAGTACAGGCTACGAATTTATTTCAGGGTTTAGGATGTAGGCTTCAATTTAACTTAGGTTTAGGGTTCAGGGTAGTTCATTACCTCAAGCTGGATAGCCGCGCAGAATTAGCTTGCCAGGCGACGCAATTGTTGCCGATGTCCGACGACATGATCGCCTGCACAAGCCACACCAGGGAACTCCAAAAGAGGACTCCAGGCAGAGCCACACACACACACACACAAACTCACACTCACTCTCTCTCCCTCTGTCTCTCTCTCTCTCTCTCTCTCTCTCTCTCTCTCGCTCTCTCGTCTCTATCTCCCTCGTTCGCACGCATGGACAATCCACACATCCAAACCAACAGTACCACCTCGTCCCCCCCCACACACACACAGGCCTTCATCACGAGCGTAGAAGGCAAAGTCGCAAACAGTCTGAGAAACTGGTAAACAACTTGAACGCTTCACGTGCGTGCACACTCACAACCCCAACACAAAGCTATAAGTAACTGACGGCTGACGGCACATAATTGAACATACGGACTCGCGTATTGAATAACGAACAGGCAGACAAGCTCTGTAAGCTCCTCTCGAACCACAGCAGCGATTAAGCCATGAAGACCACCAAAATAGGGGCCTTAATAGTTAGAATAAGGTTTGGGGATGATTTCAACGTCGCCCTGCACCCTGCTTGCAAGTCCAGCAGGCCTCTTTCGGCATCACCTTCATGATGGCGCGCCATGCCTGTCCAGGGAGTCATGGGCTGCGGGGCTGCTGGTCTATAGTCTAGGTCATGGTTGGGATAGGATTACAAATTTACATGCTTGTTCCTTATTGGGTTGAAGTACCCATAAACATGTAAAATGTTACCCAATTATGACAGCAAAGTAGTCTTGCGGGTCTTGGGCACCAGAACAAAAACCCATGAACCCGCGTTGACGACCCTAGACCACCATGAAACACTAAACGCTAAACAGCCCGAGGAAGCCCGCCAGGCCTAAAAAGACCCTGAAGCCGAAAATCTCGAAGTGTAGAGTTCGGGCTATACTGATTCAGATGTCTCAAAACTCTAAGCCGTCAAGCCCGAAGTACGGGAAGGCCCCAAAGTCCAAACCCTCCAGCCCGAAAGAGGAAACCGCACACCCGGGAAACTCGAAAAAATCACCTAAAGCCACCCTGGAAGGTTCAGGATTGGTTTGGGCTTTCGGGGTTCGCTTAAAATGCAGAAAGCTATCAACCCTTTGTGGAATCGAGCCGGAGTGCCTGCCGTGGCGACAAGCGACTGGGGTGCCTCAGTTTTGCAGTGATGATCACAGGCTTCAGGACCACACGGCTTCAGGACGACTAAAAGCGGGGGTAGATATAACTCTAAATCTCAGTTCGAACAGCGTGACACCTGCGGGCCTTGAGATGGCTTGCCATTCAGACTGACTGGCTGTGACAAGCTTGGCAGCAATTACGATGGCGGGGATGATGTCACATCATCACCACGACCACCACCATCATCATCGTCACCGTCATCGTAAACTTAAGAGGCCCCACGCGCGCAGACAGCGCACGGAATCGGCTTTCAAGCGATGGATAGCATAGAAGCCTGAATAATTAGGAGTAAGACCCCCTCCTTCTTCTGGGTTTAGGGGTTTAGGGCCTGTTTCTTGACAATGGTAACCCCCGAACCCGACTCCGACGATTGAAGCTCCGATGCTGAAGAGTGCCCCCCCCCCCCCAACCTTCACGCTAAACGCTAAACCCTAAACCCTAAACCCCAAAACCCTAAACCCTAAACCCTTAAACCCTAAACCCTAAACCCCAAAACAGAATCCTTAACCCTTCGCCCTGGGATAAAATCGAATCTGACGAGCCGCGCTTCCCGTGCCCGCTTGTTCCAAGTGGTGCCTCGCCACGATCCGTTTCAGGGTTCAGGGTTGTAGGGTTTCGGGTACAGGGTTTAGGGTGTAGGGTTTGCGGGTTTAGGGTTTAGGTCTGTTTCTTTTATTGGGGGGGCGCGGGGGCGGGTTGAGGGTTTAGGGTGTAGGGTTTGGGGCATAGAGTTTAGGGTTCAGAGTTTTTTTAGAGTTGAACTGCACTCCCTTTCCGAAGATCCCCAGCTCTGGCATTGTGCCCCGAACTGTGAAACAAAAGGGTTTAGGGTAAGGTGTACCTGGACCCTAAGGAACCTACCTTTTTAGGGTTCCCGAACATGATTTCTTTATACAAGTCCTTAAGAAGGTAGGTTACTTGGGGTTAAGGTAGGGATTAGGATGATTGGCTCCAGGCTTGCAGGCTCACGGTTCGGGGTTAAGGGGTGAGGCTTAACAAGGGGTCTGAAAAAAGTAGGGCTTTAGGAGTATACGATTTTAGCTTTGTATAAGGACTCCGAGGGGATGCTTTCAGTACCTCACGTTCCTTTAGGATTGGGGTTTAGGGTTTAGGGGTAGTGCGAATCTCACTCTAGTACATTCCCCTCCCAATCTCTGTTAATTCATTACACTCTGATCTTGCAAAGCTCACGCCAACACACGCAAGCCTGGCAATCATGTAAACGATGTTCGGGATCCTGTCTTGCAAGCCGCGTGTTCAATCCTCTGAACACAAACGCTCTGCTGCCTACAGCTTATGAAGCCCAATATATGCTCCAAGTTGAATGAACTAACTTAAACACAAGAGCGCTAACAGCGGTACCCTCGGTCCTTATCCTAGTCTTCATCCAAGACTCCCTCGTCATCCAGCTCGTGGTCCATGCCTGTGGGTTGGCAGTATAGAGGGTGGCGTGGTAAAAAAAAGTCGCAGATGCACAACAAGCAGCCTTCTGTAGTTTATTGCACAGGACGCCTTAAGAGCTTCTGTAAGTGCCTTGACACTGACTGAACCTTCGCAGTGCTTTTTGGTTCTATGGTGTAAGTATGTCATATAACTTACCGTTGGTAAGTAGGGAATGGAGGAATGGGGTACAGTTATAACTACTACTACGACCAGTCTTCCATTCCCTACTAACCAAAGGTAAGTAAATTTCGGAGGTAGTGAAGCGGTTACTATAAGGAGTCTCTAAGGGTTACTATAAGGGACCTATAAGGGTTACTATAAGATCTATAAGGAATCTATAAGGGCTACTAAAAGGGATCACCAGCCAAGAGCTGCTAAGCCTGGGCCGCAGACGCGGCTTAGACCTTGACTCATCAAACCCTCGCGACATCTGCTTGCTTGAGCGCTGGCTTTCTAAACCGGGCCCCATTTGTGAAAAACATCGCTTACGGTGGATCTCGCCGGGGGTAGAGATCCTAAATCTTAAATCCTAGATTCTAAATCCTAAACCCTAACTAGATCCTAAATATCGGTCTCAAGATTCTTGGGGCCATTTACGCTTCAGGCGACTCTTCCATGACCCACACAACCAAAAATCACAACGACCTGAATTGCACCCTAACAATACCCTTAATCATGCCCTGCATGGATGACCTCAAGTGTAATACAGAGGCCGTAACAATTAGAATAGGGTTTTGGGCCCATTATACTTTACGCTCAATAAGGAACCCCCCAAACTAGTATAGGTAACTATCAAGCACCTATATTACGAAATCTAAGCCTTCCAACTCGGCTGCCCAGGCTTTCTTCTTCTCCTGTCTAGGGAGGGCTTGCAGCTTGTCTATTGGGCTCGGGTTTAGTTTTTTTCTTTTTTTTTTTCGGGGGGGGGGCGGCTTGAGGGATTCGGGCTCAGGCTTCGGGGTACAGGGTAAGAATTTGAAAGATGTGGGAGTTTCCGAAAATGGGTGACCCCAATATAGCACCCTAAATAGTAGGATCCTTATTATAAGGACCCCAAGATAAGGTACCCTCTAATTTTCGGAAACTCCCATGTAGAGCTTTGCACGGTTCGAGACTGAACCTCTTCGGGCACAGGTTTGGCTTTCTAGCAGCCCATGCTCCAGCCCTGAAGCCTACTTAGAGGATCAGGGGACTTAGTAAGTAAGGTTATAAGTCCCCTAACTAGGGTTATAAGTAGTTATAAGTATAGTTACCTTAATTTATAGCCTTAGTTACTAAGTCCCATGATCCTTTAAGTAAGACCCAAACATGGATGCATGACGTGACAAGCGACGGCTTCTACGATGCTTCCGGTGTAACTACCGAGCAAAGAACACAACTCATCACCTTCTGCACAAACCCGACTTTACCTGAAACGGAGGCCAAGAGGAGCGGATTCACGTGACCCTGTCGTGACAACTGTCATAGCAACAGCGGATATTCTTGCTGCTTCTGGTGATGCGGTGTCGGCGCCAAGTTTATTTCGCAGCCCTGCTCTCTCCTGCTTTGTCCTCATGGGTGAGAAACAGATGGCTCTAAAAAGCTTCAAGACCAAGACCCTCCACACCCTGATCTCCGATCGATCATCCACCAGCTTAAACCCCTAAACCCTAAACCCCTGAACCCCTGAACCCCTCAACCCCTAAACCCTAAAACCCTACACCCCTACACCCTAAACCCTAAAGCGTCCTCCACCAGCTTGAGCCGCTCGGCACGTCCGGCATCACCCGCAGTTGACGGCAGCGCAGCGAGCATGGCTTCCTAAGAACGCATTCGGCTAAGGGCTTCAGGGCTTGAGGGTTTCTACGGCGTCGTTCTTGAATTGAGGGTTGAGGGTCTGGGGTTTGGGGCTTAAGGTCTCTTGCAGGGTGTTGAGGGCCTTGGGTTTCGAGCACTTCATGTCGGGCCGATAGATAGGCTGAATAACGCCGCAGGGTCCAAAGCACATCAGGCAGTGACAGATTCGGGTTCCACAACGATGATTGAAGCCTCCCTTGCCTTAGCCCTGGAAGCACTGCACCTAAAAAAAGCCCCCAAGGTCCTAACTGCAAAACTTTGAAGCTCTGAGCCCCTAAACCCTAAACCCTAAACCCAAAACTGTCCGAAAACCCGGTCCCTGGAGCATATCGCCCTAACCCCCAAAGAAGTTTAGCCTCTGTGCCCAGCCCTACCCCATCGCAAACGCTAAATCCTCCAAAGCCCTAGACTCAAAGGGGAAAAGGAGGGACCCTTAATGGGGACCCCTACCCAATAATGGGCTACAGAATGGGTATATAATGGCTATATAACGGGTATATACCTAGGGGTCCTTATTAAGGGTCCCTCCTTTTTACCCTTGGATAGACAACAAGAACCCCCAAAACCCCCATGTAGCTGCCCCCCTGCTGGCTGCCGCCCAAAGCTCGGCTACCAAGCCTCTGACAACGGAACTTCGGCTCCGGGGTTGAGGGCTCAGGGTTCAGGGTTTAAGCCTACTTAAAGGATCATGGGACTTAGTAACTAAGGTTAAAATTGAGGTAACTATACTTATAACTACTTATAACCCCAGTTAGGGGACTTATAACCTTACTTACTAAGTCCCCTGATCCTCTAAGTAGACTTCAGGGATTTGGGGTCGAGGGTTGAGGGTTCAGGGAGTTCAGGGTGTGAGTGCTCTGAAGGGCTAGACGGTAGGGGGCATCTTTACTTCAAGAATCAGCCTAAACCTTAAACCCTCAACCGCAAACCCCTAGGCCCTGAACCCCAAGCCCAAGCAGACGATAACTGAATTGGGGCTATAAGTACCATCAGCATGGTTCACGGAGTCGTCGAGCTGACAAAGCTTAGGGCCCTCAAACAACCCTAAACCCGAAACCCTAAACCCTCAACCCTAAACCTATATCCTAAACCCTAAACCCCTAAACCCCTAAACCCGAAACCATGAGCACACTAGACCCTCAAACCCCGTCATCCCTCAAAGCCCCCTCTGTCAGACCCCTGCCCTCAATCCAATTCTAAACCCTCAAGCCCCTCGAATATCCCTAAATTTAGCCCCAAACCCTAAACCCTAAAACCCTAAACCCGAATACCCCTAAACTAAGCAGGGATGCTACAGAAGAGGAGTCCTTAACTCCAGGGATGGTGGATGATCTTGGAATCTTCGCCTACGAAGGCTGAGACCCTCAAACCAAAGCCCCAAACTGAACCCTAAATTTGCCCTAAACTTCAGCCCTGAACCCCCCAAAACTGAACCCGAAACACAAACCCTGAAATGCCAACCTCTAAATGAACCCTAAACTCGACCCCCTAAACCCAAACCCTGAAATGCCAACCTCTAAAAGAACCCCTAAACCCTAAACCCCTATACCCTAAACCCCTAAACCCTAAACCCTAAACAAAACCTGAACCCTAAACCCCTGAATGACGGTCCTGCATCTCCTTGAATTCCAATGTCGACCGCCTTCGTCAGTCCGATCCGCTCGCCGTTGATGTCCACCTGACAGGGCTTAAGGCTTGGGAGCTGTGCGACTCTACATAAATGTACATATATACATATATACATGTATATTATGTCGAGAATAGATATAATAAGTATAAATATATATATATATATATATATATATATATATATATATATATACATACATACCGTTTTATACATATATATATATATATATATATATATATATATATATGCATATGCATGTACGGAGTTGCTTCAAGTCGTTAAGATCTTGGGGCCTTACATACGTGTCTGGGTATTTTGCTTGTGCGTAGCGTCTACGTGAGACTTTGGGGATTTACGTATGGGGTCTTAGGGTTTCAGGCTTCCGAGTTCGGGGTGCAAGGCGATTTAAGTTTCAGGCGTCGGGGGTTCACCTTCATAGGGGCCGGGGCCCGAGATGTCATGCATCGTTTAATCTAGTCTAGGATACCCAGTAACCTAAGAACAAAAAGGCCTCTCTTTTTGGTATTGGGTAACTTTATAAGGAACCTAGGACTACAAAAAAGGAATAAGGGTACTACTGGGCATCCTAGTAGTATATGATACACCAGAACCTGAACCCTAAACCCAAGACTGCACCCTAAAACCGTGAGCAATTGCTTTGAACTCATGTGAAACGATGCCGGGTTGGGGTCCCAAGGAGCGCTACTCCTACCTTACTGCACCCTGAGTACTAAACCGTCCCCAAGGACCCCTCAGCCATAAACCCTCAAGACCCTCAAACCCTGAACCCTCAACTGCAACCCCTAAATCCTAGAATCCTAAACTAAAAAACTCGAACACTTAACTTGAAAGCCTTATCCTAAACTCTAACCTTGAAACCCTTAACCTAAAAGGCCTGAATCAGCTTGGCATCCTTTGGCCAGTACTCGATTCCGTAGCAGGGCAAGGTTGAGAAAGGATTGAGCCTGGATCGGGCGTGGGGAGTCTTGGGGGAGTTTGGGACTTCGGGCTTCTACTATAGTCAAAGGGGAAAAGGAGGGACCCTTAATGGGGACCACTACCCAATTATGGGCTATATAATGGGTATATAATAGTTATATTAAGGGTATATACCTAGGGGTCCTTATTAAGGGTCCCTCCTTTTACCCTTGGATATAGGGGCATTTCTAATTTCAATAGGGTTTTGGTGCCCATTATACTATAGTTGTCTTTCTTTGGGACTTCATCATTAGCTTAGGTTTTATAGTGTAGGGGCCTTAATAATTAGACTAGGATTTTGGGGCCCATTATACTATGTTCATAGTAAGGAACCGAAATTTGTATACGTAATAGTTTAGGCCCCGATGGTATATGGTTTAGGGTTCCGGATAAGGCAGCGGTCTTCAGCCTCAACCCTAAACCCCTAAACCCCTAAGCCCCAAACCCCTAAACCCTAAACCCAAAGCCCCAAACCCCTGAGACATAGGAGTTTGCAGGGGTCTACGGGATTCCTTGGGGCGGAGGGCTTCGATGCTTTGGGGTCTACGGTGCTGCACCTGAAATGGGCTGAGGCATAGGCAATCAAGCCTCGACTCTAGAGTCTATTCAAGGCTACAAGATTAACGTACGGGCCTTAATAGTTAGAATAGGGTTTCGGGGCCCATAACCTTTTAGCCGCAGCGTGGATGTTTGGGCAGGTCAAACCAGCTGACTGTCGCATCGGGTATTGGGCTTCAATGACCGTTGCCCCAGCCGGTGATTTCAGACCCTAAGCCCTGCGCCCTGAGCCCGAGCATACCATGGAAGCAGAAGCTAAGGCTTGATTGAAATTGAATATGTTCGTCTGCCACACTCTAGCAAGTTCGATGTAGATGACACCGAACAACGTCGGGATTCAGGGTTTTCAGATCGGACTTTCTTGTAAAGTGCAAGGGACTACCTAAAGCCGCAAGAGTGACGTCAGACCCTGCAGAGCAAAACGCGCTTTTTCGGCTATGCGTCCACGGCTCCTGCTTCCGGACACTTTTCTGTGGCACACTGCTGGAAGTGCACAAGGCCTCGACAGGAAACAGGCATGGACGGCAGAGATTCTGGCTCTACGCAGCTTCGTCCTAAGCTCTAGAACCCGGCTAGGTCTTCTATGGAATATCTTGCTTGCGTTAGCGCCATCCATAGTGAAACTTGACGGCACTGCTATACCGGTTAGACCACCCTAACCATCGCACGCTTGAAAAAACACTGGATTTCGCTTGAAAATACCAATCGATTCTGCTGCGCTTGAAAATACCATGTGCGCTTGGCATTTTCTATCGGACCCGCTAGGAATCGGTTGGGATGCTATTTTCTCCGCTAGGTTCTCCGCTAGGTTTTTATCATCGATTCCGCAAGGTTTTTCATCAACGATTTCGCTTGGTTTCCCGTGCCCAGCACACCAAAAACATCGAGCCCAACCCGGAATTCTGAAGCACACAGGTCTTCACAGGTTTTCACAGAATTTCACAGGTTTTCACAGAATTTCACAGATCTTCACAGATTAGTCTGTGAAGATCTGTGAAATTCTGTGAAGATCTGTGAAATTCTGTGAAGATCTGTGAAAACCTGTGAAGATCTGTGAAAACCTGTGAAGATCTGTGAAAACCTGTGAAACCAGAAATCGCAGGCTTCAAGCCCGGTCAAACACCCGTGCTCCTGAATGCTCCGCTTGGTTTTTGCTATATGCTGCTATTGGTTCCCCGCCAGGTTTTTGTTTCGCTTGGTTTTCACAGAAAACTAGTGGATCCGCTTGAAAATATCAATCGGACCCAATCCGCTTGAAACTACCAATCGAATCCGTTTTTTTCTGTCGGCCGATGGATAGGGTAAATAAATAAGTATATATATATATATATATATATATATATATACATATACATATATACACATACATACATATAATATACCATCAGAATCTGTTCTAATTACTTCAGGCCCTCTGCTAAACCCCGAACAGCCCTAGGCGTAACCCCATGGACCCCTGCACAGGAATCCCAGTCTAGCTATTCAGCCCCCTGTAGTATTGACTTCTGAGGCCTTGACGTCGTTTTGTGACATGTCCCCATAAAGGAGCCCCGTAAACAAAGCCTTTCAGGGAACCTGTAGAGGGACAAAACGCATTTTGGAGGCTCTTATTATACACCCTAATAATATGGACTTCCCTAACCATCGCACGCTTGAAAAAACACTGGATTTCGCTTGAAAATACCAATCGATTCTGCTGCGCTTGAAAATACCATGTGCGCTTGGCATTTTCTATCGGACCCGCTAGGAATCGGTTGGGATGCTATTTTCTCCGCTAGGTTCTCCGCTAGGTTTTTATCATCGATTCCGCAAGGTTTTTCATCAACGATTTCGCTTGGTTTCCCGTGCCCAGCACACCAAAAACATCGAGCCCAACCCGGAATTCTGAAGCACACAGGTCTTCACAGGTTTTCACAGAATTTCACAGGTTTTCACAGAATTTCACAGATCTTCACAGATTAGTCTGTGAAGATCTGTGAAGATCTGTGAAATTCTGTGAAGATCTGTGAAATTCTGTGAAGATCTGTGAAAACCTGTGAAGATCTGTGAAAACCTGTGAAGATCTGTGAAAACCTGTGAAACCAGAAATCGCAGGCTTCAAGCCCGGTCAAACACCCGTGCTCCTGAATGCTCCGCTTGGTTTTTGCTATATGCTGCTATTGGTTCCCCGCCAGGTTTTTGTTTCGCTTGGTTTTCACAGAAAACTAGTGGATCCGCTTGAAAATATCAATCGGACCCAATCCGCTTGAAACTACCAATCGAATCCGTTTTTTTCTGTCGGCCGATGGATAGGGCAGTGAAGCATCATGTTCGGAGCAACATGCTTACCATTGCCACTCTCTCTACAACTGTCCAGTCTTGTCGTCATTGGGATGGGAACAAGCAGTAATTACCATTATTCCGTAGGACGCACTGTAATAGTTACAGGTACCCCAAACCCCGAAACCCGATTCTAATTATCAAGGTCCTTCTATTCCGCACGAGCTTCGCTTCTAAATCTAAAGGAGACGAAGATTTGGACCCCAGGTTTTGCAAGCGGGCAAGAAAGCAAGCCCGCGGAGAAGAAATCGAGCACGACGGAAAACAACTAGTCCTGAACGGGTGGATCTGAAACCCTAAACTCTATACTGATGATTTGGGGTTTGGGGGAGAAGCCTACACCCGCCTCAGACCATATGGAAATCCATAGAAAACCCTTGCAGATCCCTGACCGAACCCTTATGGAACCCCGGAGAACACTCTCAGACAACCCTGAAGCCCCTTGCTCATGGCCTGTGGGTAGGCTTTGGTTTATCTGAAAGACCTCTTTCCAAAAGGACCAGAGCCTTCGCCTCGTGCAGGGGCGTGATCAAAAATGGGAATGGGAGGTTCAGGATTTAGGATTTAAGGTTTAGGATTTGGGATTCAAGGGGGTCGAGGGTTTAGGGTTTTGGGTGCTTTTTTACGGGGTAAGAAAGTACGGGGCTTTCATAATAAGTTATCCTAAAAATAGGGCTCCTGTAAGGCTTCGTTAGGAGGTTAGTTTTCCAGGTTTTGTAATGGTTCCATGATACAAGGGAGAATAAGGTTTGGGGCAGTTTATGGTGTAGCTGTAGTCGGGATCCCCAAGGAAGGGAATTACAAATTATTTACTCAGGCGTCCAAACTAGTAGGGTTTTATACGGTTTCCGGGTTAGGCTTGGGGTGTGTTTCGGGTGCGGGTGGAGGGCTTGTGACGTGGGGAAGCTTTTGAGACTCAGCACGATAATCTTGTACTCCGTCATATCAGATTTTGCATCGCTGTATTCGCACCAGCCCGTATCCACTATGCAGCGCTAACCTATCTGATAGGCCCCTATTGAGGTTTAAGCCTTGAGCAACTACTTCGCTTGAGGGTTTTCTACAGTACTTTAGGGCCTTGATAATCCCCTATACTATTTGGGGGTTCCGTATGATCATTATGGTATAATACACCCCAACCCCGGCAATTATTTAAGGCCCCTACTATAAAACCCTAATTATTATTGATCCCATTTAGAACCGTTTAAGGATCCCTTTAAAGGAACCCATTCTAATTATTACGCCCTTATAACATCCCCGCACCTGTAGGAGTCGGGGCGCCAGACGTGTATGTTCACGTGCGTCTCCTGGCTGGAGGCTCGACTCCTCTTGGGCTGGGGTTCAGGGTTTAGGGTTTAGGGTGTGTAACAGTATGTGCGCGCTGGGTGCGCCTTTTACTTTCGGAATACGGGCGCACTCACTTATCGTGCGCTTGCGTCTGCATGTAGTCCTGCCCCAGCCACCCCAACTATTCTCAATTAGGGTTTAGGTTTAGGGTTCACCCCCCAAACACGCAGGGAGGGCAGGGGCAGGGCAGAGGCAGGGCAGGGGCAGGGCAGGGAGGGCAGGGCGGGGCAGGGCCAGGGCAGGGCAGGCCAGGGCAGGGCAGGGCAGGGCAGGGCAGGGCAGGGCAGGGCAGGGCAGGGTGGAGGGGAACCTCCGCAGCGACATTCGTTATGTGGAGGTCCAAGCTCCCTGCACGGCCTGGATCAATCCGCAGGCCTCGGATGGTCAGCTTCTTGACGTGCTGACCTATAATCCGCCGGAGGTCCGCATGCGCATTTTCTTTATCCTTTTGGCTTTGGAACACCGCACGCGCCCAAAAACCACCGTGGTTCCCAATTTGACAGGGTGACGCATGTCCCTGTATACCGGGAGGCTTTACCCTCCCTCACCGTCCTGTCCAGATGCTCGGCCGGGGGCCTGGGTCGGAGGCTCGAGCGCCCATGCAAATGGTCAGCGGCGCGCTCGGCAGTTTTGAGTTCAGGGCTTGGATTTCGCCTTCTAGAAGTTGGGTTTAAGCCAAGCTCACATGCGGGGCACACTGGCGAAATAGATTATTGTAACCGGAAAGATTTGCCTATCTATCTATCTATGTATACCTACCTACCTACATACATACATACATACATCGTTTAGGGTTCTGGAATTTTCAACTGTCCAACTTCCGGCTTTTTGCGTTTGATGAGGTGCGGTTTTCTGTCAGCGTAGCGGTTTGCAGCGTTTGTGTTCCAACTGTGTTTTTCTTTGTGATGAACAGGGGAAAGTCATACCAGATTTCAAAACCTTTATTTCTGCTTGCATGCTGATGGTATACCCAATAAACCCCAAACCCTAAAGTGGCAGTTCCTTTCGGTCAGTATAAAGATGCACACACAAACACATGTTGGATACTAAAGTTTTCATACATACATACATACATACTTATATATATATATATATATACATACACACATACATACACACGTACACACGTACACACGTATACACACGTATACACACACATGTGTATATATTTATATATGTATATACATATGGGTGGTTGTTAAAATTATGGTCCCTTTCTGGGTCCCTATTATCATGCAGCACTTATTATTTTGGGTAACCAAAAATGGACCTTAATTTTGACAACTACCCATATGCATATATACATTCGTATATATACAGTTGTATATATATATATATATACATGTGTTGAAAGGTAACCCAAAACACAGACCAGGATCCGGAGTGCACTCGCAGTCGACCAGGTACTCCTGAGGTGCACCGCAAACCGGCGTTTAGGATGTCTGTACCCATACTTCTCAATATTGGTATTGCCATTGCTATGATCATCGCTACTATCATTACCATTAGCATGATTGTTTCAGCTGCTGATTGTTATCACGATGGCGGCCTCTGCACAGCAAACTCATGTTGCAGGATTCGGCACTCTGGAATTGCAAATGGAAAGGGCTGGAAGTTCATTGTCTAATGTAGGGGCCTTCTTTCGTTCGGGCAGGCTCAAGGTCCGAAGGACCTGCCTACTTGAAGGCTCATGGGACTTAGTAAGTAAGGATATAAGTAGGTTATAATTAGGATAACCCCACTTAGGGGACTTATAACCCCAATTATAACCTACTTACTACGTCCCATGATCCTCTAAGTATAACCAGACCAGCACCATGCGAACTCTGGAAAGTGCTTTATAATCCCCTGCGTGGGCTCACTCACTACTCAGTAGTGCGCGGTGCAGACATCTGTGTGATCGCAGAGCCAGGTGTGGACGATGCTGTGCATGCGGCCGGTAGCTCAAAGCAGAAAAACCGAAGCACTAGCACTTCATCACACCCGAAATAAAAAAGCTATGCCCAAGCCTTCTCAGGTTTAGCCGGAAATGCAAAGGCATCCTGGAAGGCACTACGAGCTACCGCGAATGCCGTGTAAAACCGAGACTGAAGGATAAAGTCACTACCGTGAAGGAAGTTTACCCTCACATGATGGCTTCAACGAGTCAATGACAAAGCTGCTGCCTCGAAACCGAAAGGCTATGTTCCACAGAATCGTGGACATAGCCCTGGACACAGCCATAAACC
The DNA here is from genome assembly GCA_905221615.1 of Symbiodinium sp. CCMP2592. Lineage (NCBI taxonomy): Eukaryota > Dinophyceae > Suessiales > Symbiodiniaceae > Symbiodinium > Symbiodinium sp. CCMP2592. Next base: position 158,559 of record CAJNDT010005523.1, on the reverse strand, counting down.
ATGGAGTCTCACCCAATCCCAACCGAACACCCCTAGTTGAAGCTTGCCCAACTGGGCACTGTGCCAGGATATGGCACTCTCGAGCAAGCACGCACCCAAGCTTGAGGCAAGCATCCATCGAGAGTTGGTAGGACTCAGAGTTCAGCTGGAAAGCCTTCAGGTAGTGCTCCGCATGGTACATGGTCACCTCAAAGCAGGCAGCATAGGTTAAGGAAACAAGGCGCCGTGCTGGCCGCATGTAAAACAAGGACGCCTGGGATGAAGATCATGCAATGATGATGATGGTGATGATGATGACAATGATAATGATGATGATGATGATGATGGTGATGATGATGATGATGCATGCATGCATGCTGTGGTCACGATCGCCGTCATGATGGCGATTGCGATGCTGATGGTGATGATGGTGAACAACCTTCATGTTCACGGCTGGTGATCGAACACGATTGAAACTGAAACCGTGATGAGAATTGCTCCGGCAGACTTGCGCTTGCTGGACACAAACCTCGGGTCCGAATCTCGAATTCTTAGACCGCACGTGACCCACCTTGGGCCAGGGATATAGACTGTACAAGTTCCTGTGGGGCTGAAACGCCCCTTCGGAGATTAGATTGTTTCAGAATTTCGTTGAGGCCGCTGCAGATATCTGCATCAAAACAGATGCACGCGAAACCCGGATCTAAGTCAAGATCCCAGAAACGAGGGCTCGAACCACTGCCCGCCCACCCGCCCGACCCTCAACGAATAACGAATCTGCATTATCTGCAGCTGGCCACGGTGGTGTCGGCTTTGTTCGCCACCAGAGCCACGCGTCGGCGTGCACGGTGCCGCAGAGCCAGGGATGTGGCAGGCAGCCTGTTCACAGCGACAACGGAAAGCTAATCTTGGTGTGTTCGCCATACTCGTCATTTGTGCATGTTCTTCTCGTCGATATCCGTGCAGCATTCAATACTGTGAGCTGGTACACTTCTGCTGAGGCTGATAGTTCGACACTTGCTACGACGACGACTCCTACTACTGCACTACGACTACTACTGCTACTACTGCTTCTGCTGCTACGGCTGCTGCTACTACTGCTACTACTGCGACTACTAACCACCGCTGGTGCTGTGGCTGAGAATCATCCAAGGATCCAGAAGACGGCAGCAGTCTGATAAACAAAAAACCTGCAGGCTAACTCCTAAACGTGCACTGAAACCCCGATCACAACGACACTGGCCGTTCAAGGCGACACCATACCCTGGCTCCATCAAAGCTGAAGAGGCAGACCTGAGATCCACGTTGACGCCAGTGATGCGGTGGACGAACCACCACGACCTCGACTGCTGACGCGTATCAGGCTCATGGTTGGAGTTTATTTTTAATGTGCAGTAGCCCCTTTGATCCGCAGGCAGAACGTCAGAGCTTGCACTCAAAACAGACCCTAGGCATCTCTCAGAAGGCGGAGGCTCGTCACGACTACGACTTCGATCCCGACCTCCACCATGCCAACGAGACTCACATTCATCACTAGCATGGTTGGAGTTTAGGGCTTGAGGTTTGCCCTATTAGTACGCTTTTTGGGGTTCCTTGTAGCAACCTTATAGTAACCCCATCGTAGAAGCATTCATCGTGAAACCCTGAGGCTAACCACACCCTAAACCCTACATCCCCAAACCCCTAAACTCCTAAACCCCGAAATCCTAAACCCTGAAGCATCCCCAAGAACTCGGATGGGGCGCAGATCTAAGCCCAAAGAAGCGATCGCATCGCCAGCGACCTGTCGCAGGTTCGGAAGTCCTAGTTTCGCGTTAAGGGCTTAGGGGCTTCGGGGTTTAGGGGTTTCGGGGTTTAGGGTTTAAGGGTTTAAGGGTTTACGGCTTAGGTCGGGGTACTCGAAGCTTCGGATAGGAGGTTCCAAGCTACAACTCCTGAACCCTGAAACCCCAAACCGCCCTGCAGCTAAACTAGCAAATCCAGGAACCCTACCACCCAAACCGACACCCAAGTAGAAGAGGGCTTTGGGGGTATATATTCTACTATAGTTTTAACACAGAGCCCCGAAAATGTGTAATTATTTGGGCTCTTATATTAGACTCGAAGCGATGGATTGCCACGATCGTTATGGTGATTACCGTCCCGAACACGCTCCTACTATGATCCCTTAGCTTCCCGTAAACCTGAAAGACTGACTCCAGAACCTCCCGGCCTTGCGGATTCCCTGAAACTAAACCCCTAAATCTTAACCCTTGTTCCTAGTCAAATGAAAACCTCAAGCCGAGTTTAGGGTCGTTTTGTGGGGTGCTTGAGGGCTTTTCATAAACCCTCAACCATACCCGAAACCCTCGACCCTACCCTAAACCGTGAGCCCTCAACCCTAATCCTATACCCCAAACTCCTACCACCCTAAACCCTCACAAATCCCTCTACCTGGCCCTAAGCTCCTAAACCTGAAAACACAAGCTCCAAATATAGGGGCCTTAATGTTTGGTGTACAATCTTATGCCATAGTTAGAAGACGGAATCCCCCAAAATATCATCGCTAATTATATAGGCCCCTTTACTAAACTCTTTACAAAACCCTAAACCCTAAACCCTATAAACCCTATAAACCCTAAACCCCTAAACCCCTAAACCCCTAAACCCTAAACCCCCAAAACCTCTACAGCCCCTTTATCATAGAGCCCTGATAGTATCCCTTAAAGTAACCCTTATAGCCCCCTTTGACAGGAAACCTTAAAGGGAATCCTATTCAAATTATTAGGGCCCACCTAACCACTGGTTTTGGGGGTTCGTTTGGCTCTTTAGCTCCATATTTAATCGGGATTATCATCATCCCTGGCTCCTTAGCTCCTCCAATATCAATGGTTCGCCATTTCTGAAACTCTCCACCAGGGTGGGCCTCGGCTACGCCGCCTCGGAGCGCTTCTCTGGGGTCGAAGAGGGCAGAATCCAACCAGGCAGCCGGAATTCTGGGTTCCTTGGGTCGTGCTGTCGGGTTTAGGGTTCAGGGTTCAGGCTTTTTTTCATGAGCGTTTAGGGTTTAGGGCTTTTTCTTGAGGGGTTGGGGTTTAGGGCTTGGGGTTTAGGGTTTAGGGTTGAGGGTTGAGGGTTTAGGGTTTTATAAAACAGAGGTGTAGTGCAGTATAACACACGCCGAACTCTGGGTTCCTTGGGTGGTTGCGTTGTGTGAGGGCATTGGGCTTTACGTGTTGGGATCGAGGTTCCTTGCTATTTAGGGCTTTTTGTGCGGGGTCCGAGGGTTTCGGGTCTAGGTGAGGTTCAGAGTTTGAAGTTTAGGGTTGGGTTGGGGAAGGGTGAAGGGTTGAGGGTGTACAGAGGGTTTAGGGCTCAGGAGAAGAAAAGTGTGGGGATTCAGCCACTTTCTCCCTAAGAGACTTCAACCCAACCCTGCAGTTAAATCGCCCCAAACCCCGCAAATCGCAAGCTCTAAACCGGAACCCCAACCGCAAGCCTTGACGCCGGAACCCCAAACCCCAACACCCGAACGTCAAGCTAATCCCTAAACCCACTGATCAATAAACACTTGGCCTCAAACGCTAAACCCTAAACCCTAAACCCTAATCCCTAAACCCTAAACCCTAATCCCTAAACCCAAACCCCTAAACCCGAATCCCTAAACCCTAATCCCTCAACCCTAAACCCTAAATGCCAAAACTGAGCAAGGTCAGAGCTGCCATCCCCAGCGCATTCGCGACGGCCAGGCCACCCATCGAGAAGCCTAGAACGCCGACCTGATGCGGGTGAGGCTGAGCATGTGTAATTAATATTGTAACCCTTAGAACCCTTGTATAGTAACCCCGACAAGGATCCTTATAGTGCCCTTATGTTACCCCTAGAACCCCTATATAGTAGGTGGAGGCTGGGTACTCAGGGCTCTTGATAATTAGGCTAAGGCTCCCGGCTCCCCAAAAAAAACCTTAAACGACACTTTTTGAGTTCTAGAACAGTATTACAAGGGTTTAGCATGGGGGTCGCTGCGTGGAGGCTGGCCCGCATTCTCTCTTCAGAACCCGTTAAAGGTTTAGCATGGGGGCCTTGATAACTCGAACCGGGCTTCGCTGTATGTTTTGGTATATTGTATAGTCAGAATCAGGAGCCCACCACGAGGCAAACCCTAAACCCCAAACCGGCGAAGAGGGTTCGGCGGCTTCGGGTTCAGACAGCTGCATTGCGCGAAGGAGAGCACCCCACCTGCGATGGCGGACGAGCTCGACCGAGCTGCCCTGCAGGGCTCAAGGGAAACAATTAGGGGTTTCGGGTTTAGGGCTTATAGGGTTTAGGGTTTCGGATTTAAGGTCTCGGGTTTAGGGTTTATAGGGTTTAGGGTTTTGAGTTCAGGGCTTTTTGGAATTTTATTAAGGTTTTGCTCAACGGAAACCGTTTGCACTCGACTTTAGGGTAAGGGCTGCAAGCCTTCAACGGAAACCTGATTTAGGGCATGCTGCACATCACATTCCACCTATGGAGGTTAAGGTTCCCAAGTGGTCTTGGTTGCAGATGTCCTCATGTCCTGTAAAGTTTCAGAGCTCGAGTTCCCCAACATCCAAACTGGGGATTGGGGCGCTTCTTCTTTTACTCTTCAGCTGTTCGGGGAAGGCTACGAGCCTTAACCCCAAGGCCCTAAGCCTTTATGCGCCGTCCTTGGGGGTCCGCCACAGCATAGTCCCAGGCGCCCAAGACATCCTTTGCTGTTGGCAGTTTTGGCTTCGTTTGGGTTGAGAGCAATTAGAGGCCTTAGCGAATCGTGCTAATCCAGTTGATAGCGGGCTGTAGTCTCAGGCTTAGGCTCCAAGGACTAAGCCTGAACCCCCGCCCGGTCACTTTTGGAATCCGCACTCCGATTCCGAGGTCCATCCCGTAAACCTTGCGTCACACACCTTCTGGGGAGGGGGCCAAGCATCGAGCCAAATGGCACATCCGTTGGACGAATATAAGAGCCCCGACCACAACCCTCTACACATAAAAGGCAAAACGCCGCGACAGCAGTAGCGCTCTTCCCCCTTGCGCCTACCCATGCAAGCTTCCTACCCTGCACTTGCTTCTCTACATGCCTAGGCCTGTCTGTGGTGGCTCCAAAATGCCAGGCAGGTGTCGAGATGGTAGGCCCAACCGAAAGTCCTCGGACAGGGCTTCGGGCTCAGGCTTCGGTTTTTTATCAAAACAAAACCGTTGAAAGGGCAACCTCGAAGCCCCAAGACGACAGATCCTAAAGCCTGCAACCTTGTCCCAAAGTTTCAGAGTACAACCCGTGAATAGCAGGGCTTAGGGTTGAGAGCCCAGGATGGCGCTCATTGTCACTGTCAATAACATGATTGGCACAAGGAGTTGTTTTGAAGCCAGAATGACTAGGGCATGCTATTGCTGTATGGATTCTGTAGAGATCAGTGTGGCGTGCAGCACCCAGGCTGTTCGTGTCATTCGTTTGCCCCCTCAGCTGCTGATTACTCCTAGGATACCCAGTAACCTAAGAATAAAAAGGCCTCTCTTTTTGGTATTGGGTAACTTTATAAGGAACCTAGGACTACAAAAAGGGAATACGGGTACTACTGGGCATCCTAGCTGCTGATTACTCCTGATGCTCTCGCAGAAGTCCTTTGGTCTGGAAGGCCATTCCTACTTCTGCTGCCGCTGCTGTTGCTACCGCTACTTCTGCCGCCAGGCGGCGTGTTTTTTACTGTTACCGGACCTTATTATAGTAATAGTAACAGTAATAGTAACAGTAATAGCAGTAGTAATAGTAGCAATAATAGTAGCAATAGCAACTCCGACGTCTTAAACTTTGGTGCCTCGCGATTGATCTTGGGCCCTACAAGCCCTCATCCCTCAGCCCGTCTCGGCTGTGTCGGTTGAGGGCTTGCGGTTTACGGTTTCGGGTTTACCGTATTGGGGCTTAGTGTCCCTGAGCCCTAAAGACTAGACCCTAATACGTTGGAAGCTGCCCCCACCCTGTTAGTGACTATAAGGATTATAGAGGATTATATAAGGGGCCCTATTATGTTCCTATTATACCACTATTACAGGGTGGGGGCAGCTTCTATCCAATACGGTTTAGGGTTGAGACCGACGCTTCTGCAAGGCCTCGGGGTTCCACGGAAGCTCCACAGACGTGAACCTCAATGCCTCAACCTCTAACCCTAGCACTAGTCCCAAATCCCAACCCCAGCGCCTTAGCAATTGCCTGCACTACTTTGGAGGTTCCTTATTACAATGATAGTATAATTTACCCCAAAACCCTATTCCAAGTATTAAGGCCCCAATATTGACCCTCAGCTTAGTGACTCGTACATGGTTGAGGTGTTCGAAGAGAGCCCATGGTTTCCTTGGCGGCTGAGGTTGCCGGGCTCACCGATACTCTTCGAGCTTAGGGTCTTGTGGGTTGGGGGCTTTGATGCCTGAGGGTTCTAGGGTTCAGGGTTGCAGGGTTCAGGGTTTAGGGCTTAGGGTTTTGGGGTTTTAAGGCCTAGGGTTGAGGATTTAGTGTTTCAAGGTCTAGGGTTTCGGAGGTTGATGGGTGGGGGCTTGGAGCTTTAGCACGTTTGGGTTCTATGTAAAGCGCTTGACAGACTCAGATACCCAAAACCTTAAAAGCCCCTAGACCCGGAATCCTTAAGCTGAAGCCCTTACAGATCCTTTCTTCTAGAACTCACGACAGAAACAGAACCCCTAAACAACAAATCGTGTAAAGCTCGCGCAAACTTATCTTAAACAACCAAAAAACCGATCAAAACTAGACCCTTTAAACAAAGCTTCGAACAGAAGCAGCCCTTTCGAATGTGAGCAGAAAATCACGAAACATTCGGCCCAAACGGCGGAGGTTCAGCACGAGGACGCTGATGCCCAGGCTACGAAGGAGATGACCCACCAGCTGGACGCCTCAAGGGTTTTGGGTTCAGGGTTTGGGGTTTAGGGTGGACTTCAGGAGTTTGGGGATTTGCTTTTAGGGCTCTGGGGTTGCAAGGTTTAGGGGTGCTGAGGGTGTAGCGGCTTAAGGGTTGACGGATGCGGGGTCTGCAAGTTTAAGGGGCTTAGTGGTGATATAAGGGGGTTTCGTCTTTACGAGGTTGCGGCTTGAGGGGTGTTTAGTATTGGGCTTCAGCGTACGTTTAGGGTGTCCGGGTTTGACTTACATAGCGTTGAGGGTCTAGCGTGTAGAACTGTTTTGGAACTTCCCTTCTGTAGGTTTATCGTACTGTATAATATGAGGGCTTCTTGAACGTCTTGTTGAACAACCTGGGAGCATCAGGATTAAGTTCTACCTGAACCCTGGACCATGGAACCATAGTCATTGTTGTTGCTATGATCAGAGTGTTCCGTTTCCTGTGAACAGAGCTTCGCGCTGGAAGGGAGTCGGATGTTGAGTTTATGGTTTAGTATGCTTTCGGGCTCTTTTAGTCTTTGGTGATTTGGGTTGGGGGGTGGATATTCAGGCTTACAGGAAAATTTGGAACCTCGCGTCCCACACTTACATACACCAATCCCGGACCCACAGCCTCAATTCAAATACTAAGTTACTATAGGGGCCCTAGTAAATAAACCAGGGTTCTGGGGAATATTGTAGTAGAATTATACATGGAAAACGCTATATTACCATCATCGACATACGTCCATGGCAGCAGTGGGACTCTGGTCATATCCGTTCGCTCCGTAGCCGTGGACCACGACGACCAGAGGCGACTCCTCGCTGCGATCTCGGACTTTCGGACTCACGGCATACGGCTTATGATATAAGTCCTGCATTACCTTAAGGACCCTAGGCTATGGGAATTATGGTCTATTCCTTATTATGGGTAGCGCAGGATCTACATCATCAACCGTAGGACTTTAGGATGAGATGCACTTGAAGGATCAGGGGACCTAATAAGTCAGGTAATAAGTAGCTTAAGTGAGGCTTTTTGTAGTTCTGAGCATAGCCACCTGTATAACCCTATTTACTAAGCCCCATGATTCCTTAAGTAGGATGTTGGATGTAGGTCTTGAAGCACCCAGCAGTGAATCTTCAGCTCGAAACCGACACCCAAAAGTCATGACAAGTGACCCCAATCTATGGCAGCACGGTAAACCACTGAGGGTTTTACAGTTTAATTAAGGTTTTGCAGTTTAGGGTTTTACAGTTTAAATTTTTTACAAAAAAAATAGGGTTTTACAGTTTAGGTTTTTAAAAAAAATTAGGGTTTTACAGTTTAGGGTTTTAGGGTTTAGGTTTTGCTCCGTTTTTTGGGGCGCCTCCACGCCAGGGCCCTGGGCTGGGAGAAACCAGGCCGCGAGCTCTGCCGTCTCCTGATCTGCCGCCCCTGGGCTCGAAGTGGTGTAGGGTTTAGGGTTTAGGGTTTAGGGGTTTAGGGTTTAGGCTTTAGGGTTTAGAGTGGGCTCGAAGGAGAATGTGGGGGGGGTTCCGAAAATTAGGGGTACCTTACTTGGGGGTCCCTGGGCTTTTTGGGTCCTTAATATAGTACGGCACCTAATATGTAGGGTACCCAAAAAGGGACCATAATTTTGAAGGTTTGGGGCTTTAGGGGTTTAGGGTTTAGGGGAGTCAAGGTTTTAGGGTTTAGGGTTTAGGGGAGTTAAAGGTTTTAGGGTTTACGTAGTGTAGGAATCTGAAGAATTAGAACTAAAAGGTTCTAGAAGGGTTGATAGACGGAGCGTATAATCAAAGGTGCTTATATTCAAGAAGGGTTGTAGCCGCTGGTTGCTCTACGGTTAGCATAAGGGCTCCGCAACAGTTTGTTCGGGGTTTGTTTAGGGACTGGGGGTTGAAGGTCTCGGGCTCAGATTTTTTGAAGTTTGGGGCTGATGGCTTAGAACTCAGGCTTGAATAGCCTCAGTCCTGAATTGTCAAGGAGGACCGCCTTGAACGGAATACTGCTTTGGGAGGGTGCAACATGCGTGAGACCCACCGTATAGATTCTGAACCTAGCCTGTGGCTAGTTAAAGCTGTCGTTCCTAAGACCCTTGCCCCATGTGCCTTACCTACCCTACCCTAAACCCTAGACCCTAGACCCTAAACCCTAAACCCTAAACCCTCCCTAGCCCACCACTACATCTTGGGAACTCAGGAACCAGGAACCGTTACAACCCGAACCTGAGACACGACGAGGGCCGAACACTGCCCTGAACCCCGCAACAAACCCCCTCATATGAAGGGCCCTTGTACTTAGAAATACTTAGAACTTAGACTGCTTGGAGGATCAAGGGACTCAGTAAGGATTGAGGTGCTTTAATTGGTGTTATATGTAATTATAAGTACTGTAACCTTATGCATAACCCTAGCCGCTCAGTCCCATGGTCCTTTAAGCAGTATTTGGACGTTCCGTCTTCAGTCCCTAAATCTCAAAATCCGAGAAAACGCCAAACTGAAAACCCCGAACACAAGCCCGATACACTAAACCCCGAAAGCCCAAAACCCTGACAAACTCCAAAGCCTAGACGCCGAACCTTAAACCTGAGCCCCCCAAACCCAGAGTCTCCAATATTCCTTAAGTAGGGAAGATACCTTAAATCGTATTAAGGATCCTACTATAATTTAAGGAATAGTCCTTAGCTAAGGGATATTGGAGTCTCTGGGAACCCGAAGCCCCAACCCCCCCCCTTCAGCCCCCGTCTGAAGGGGCCTTGTCGGCTTGGAAAATTGACCAACTTCCACGGCTCTTGTTCCGATGTTTCGTAGAAGTCCTCGCTTTTGGGGCTTGGGGGTTAAAGGCAGCAGAATTTAGGGGTTATAGGGTTTAGGGTTCAGGGTGTAGGGCTTAATATCGGGGCTTTAATAAATGGAATAAGGTTTTGGGCTATAGTTATAATCAGGAACCCCCAAAATAGTATTGGTAGTTATTATGGCCCCTATATTGTAGGGTTTAGGTGGCGGCTTTGAAGGCTTCAGGGTTGTAAGTTGTGAGGAATTTTCAGGGCATACCGGCTGGGAGAAATAGCTCTCCGGGTTAAGGGCATCTGCTGGGCGTCGCTTCTTTGGTTTAGGGTTCGGGCCTATGAGATTTGGGGTTTAAGGTTTGTGATTATGGGCTGAAAATTAGGGCTTTAGGGTTTGAAGTTCGAAGGCTCAAGGTTTAGACCCGATTTTGCAGGGTTTGTGATCTGAGAGACCTGGCCCTCTGCGGCTCTGCCTGCACGTCACGAGCCGCCATGCGGAGATCGTCGGGGACGCCGACGCCCTGTAGGCAGTTTCGTTTGCACACTGCGGCCGCCCGCTCCATCAGGCCCCTTGATGCAAAGCGGTGCAGTAGGGCTGCTCGGCTCGACGGAAGGTGCAGCCAGCAAACCTCGAGTCGGCCCCGGGACGATTTTTTTCGGCGGTGCCGCGTCCACGGTGGCCTAGTGGTCTAGGCACACTGTGAGGGAAGGTAGGTCCCGCAGCACCTGCATGCCGCGATGGGCCAGGCGGAAGCACAATTTGCGTGTCCTTCGGAGTTGAGGCTTCGGCGCCCCGACAGCACTCCTTTTTCCGCCATGCGAAAGACCCCCCGCGTTCGCGTAATGTGAAGCACAAGCAGTATCCGAATAGCAACGCCCTTCGGAAAATCAGGCCTCGAAACCTGGACCTAAAATAGAGGCCTTAATACCTACCTATATTATACTATTTTTTGGGGGGGGGCTCCTCCGTAGAATATATCCCAAAACCCTATTCGTATTGTTAAGGCCCCTTTTTGCTGCCTCTGTGATCCTAAAGCAGAATCATCAATCCTCAGGGTTCCCTAACAGTCGCTCTGCATTGCTTGGATCTTAGTGCAGACCGGAGTATCCAAAGTGCTTGGGCTCTAAGGTTTAGGGTTTAGGGTCTAAGCCCAGAAATGTTGTAAAAACCCTGCCACCAACCCGAATAACATTAACTATTTCCTAGTCAACTGTCGCCGTTTACACCCTTGCAACCCTCATGGAAACCGTTGTTCAAATAAGCCCTATAGGAACACTTCTAGTAAGCCTTAAACCCTGAACCCTCCCAAACTCCCCAAACTCCCTAACAGTTAGGAGGGTTTAGGGTTTAAGGCTCGTTCCCATAATACACTAGTTACTAAGTCCCATGATCCTTTTAAGTAGACCCTAAACCCTAAACCCTGTAGATCTTCTTTAAGGAACCCCCTATAGATTCCTTTAAGGACCCCTTTAAGGAACTCTGGGCTCTCCTCCATCAGCGCCTCACTGGCGCAGTACCCGAGGAACATGAACCCAGGGTACACCTCGCAGGTTGATCTAATACCGGGGCGTTAGTAGTTAGAATAGGGGTTCCTTTAAAGGGACCCTTAAAGGGTTACTAAAAAGGATCTATAAGGGTACTATGGTATAGGGGTGTTAGTAATGAGAATAGGGTTTTGGGGCCCAGTATACTAATATTAGAATGAGGAACCCCCGAAAATATTATTGGTGACAATTAAGGCTCCTTTAGTAGCGTGTCAGGGTTTGAAGTTGAGGGTTTAGGGGTTTCAGGGAACCCTAAACCCTAAACCCAGCTCCTTTCAAGGTTGAGAGTTTATGCATTGAACTCAGCTTCGGGTGTTGGGGGTAGCTTCGGCCCCTGGCGTTACTTGGAGTTCCTTAAAGGGGTCCTTAAAGGGATCTATAGGGGGTTCCTTAAAGGGATCTACAGGGTTTAGGGTTTAGGGTTTATTTAAAAGGATCATGGGACTTAGTAACTAGGGTTCTAAATACGGTAACTACACGTATAATTTTCTTATAACCCCAATCAGGGTACTTATAACCTTACCAAGTCCCACTATACTTATACGTAGTCACTTATAACCCTAATTAGGGTAGTTATAACCTCACCCAGTCCGCTTATAACCTTGCTAAGCCCCCTGATCCTCCAAGTAAGCTCCAGAAGCTTATGCCCTAGTCCAGGAGACGACCCAAAGCCAGCCAGTAGGGACCCCAAAAAGGACATAAGCATAAGCATTTTATAGGGATATCCCGACCTTAATGGGCTTCCTTATAAGGCGGGTTTATATGGGATATCACTATCCCAATTGTTGCTTGTGTGCTTTTTTGGGGCCTTTCAGCCAGATAATCATGTGCAAAGATGACACTACTGTTGATGATATAGACCCTGCATTACCCATAATAAGGAATATACCATAATTCCCATAGCTTAGGGTCCTTAAGGTAACGCAGGATTTATATCATCAACCGTACAACTTCAATCATAGGAGTGTCAAATGCTCTTGGGCCAGACTGAGTTTTGGCGTTTATTGGTGCAAAAGGGTTCTGGGCACAGGCCGGAACCTCGACGACCAAAAAAGGGATCCCACTGATACCCTTAAATCCCAAACCCCCAATCCCTGACCCAAATCTCGAAACCGTTTAGGCTCCAAACGCTACAGCCCTGAACCCCGCCTGCCCAAGGCCAAAGCCTGAAAGCTTTAATCCTAGAGGCTCAACAACTTCAGGATATTATTCCCACAACGCCGTAAAGCCTCAGTTCGGGGCGTAGTGGGGTTGAGGCCTTAGGAGCTAGCAAAACTTAGGGTTTTCAGTTAAGGCTTTTGTATTTGATGATTCTGATCGCAAGTTGACGACCTCGCACAAAAGAATCCCGGCGCGATCCACAACTCTCACTCAAGCCAACTCCACTGTGCAGCCAGAAACCTCAAACCCAAACAGAAACCTTAAACTTTAACCCTAAACCCTAAACCCCAAAAACTAAACCCTAAACCCTAACCCCTAAACCGTGCCCCAAACCCAGACCCGAGAATCCGACTATCCTTGCCTCAAAGGGGAAAAGGAGGCGATATACTGGGTATATAATAGCTATATTAAGGGTATATACCTAAGGGTCCTTATTAAGGGTCCCTCCTTTTCCCTTTTGATTGCCCCAAGCCCTGAGAGTGCCTTGTAGCTTATGTTGTCTGGCGTGACGGCGCGACCGCCGTACGAGACATTCCAAGTGCGGTCTTTGATTGCCACGAACTCCGCAGCTGCGTGGTGGCAGAGAAAGCACCACGAGGCCTAGTTCAGGCTTCAGGGTTTTGGTTTAGGGTTTAGGGTATAGGGTTCAGGGTGGCAGAGAAAACACCACAACTTGGATGATCCGGGGACTTAGTAAGTCAGGTTATACGAACCCTACTTGGGGTTAGAAGTATTTATAAGTATAGTTACCCTATTCATAACCCTAGTTACCAAGTCCCATGATCCTTTCAGAAGGCCGAATTGAGGCTTCAGGGTTCAGGGCTTCGGGAGAAAAAAAGCAAAAATATAGAAGCCTTGGGATTCTTGGGATTCAGGATGTTCGGCTCCATAACCTAAGTTTGAGTCGCAAACCCAAAAACCCAATTCCACAAAAGAGACCGGTGTTGTCGTATCGTGGAATTTGGGGTGTGGGGTGATGACCCCTCATAAATGCCAATTAGAGTAGGGCTTTGGGGTCCAAGATACTGGAATCATACTGGGGGCTCGAAGGGGATGGGTTTCAAAAGAAACCGACCCCCAACAGTCAATGCTGCCCCGAGTGCGCCGAAGAGTAAGAGCAGCAGACAGACAGCAGCACAGATCCAGGTCCGTGTGCGGGAAGATTGGGCCTCAACAGATGGGAGCCACTGCTCAACCCTACGCCCTAAGTCCTAAACCCTAATCCCTAAACTTGCTAAGCCCTAAACCTTAACCCTCAACCCTACTTAAAGGATCGAGGGACTTAGTAACTAGGGTTGCGAATAAGGTAATTATACTTATAATTACTTATCACCCCATTCAGGGGACTTATAACCTTACTAAGTCCCCTGATCCGCCAAGTAACTCCTAAACCCTTAACCCTGGGCCGACAGAGCTCGAAAATTCTCTCCTCAACATGTGGGTAGTTGTCAAAATTATGGTCCCTTTTTGGGTCCCCTAAATATTAGGTGCCGTACTATAATAGGGACAAAAAAGGGACCATAATTTTGACAACTACCCACGTGGTAGTTCTCAAAAGTGTGGTCCCTTTTTGGGTCCCCTAAATATTAGGTGCCGTATTATATTAGGGACCCAAAAGGGGCCGTAATTTTCACAACCACCCATGTATGTATCCATTGGCGCACGTCACCCTTCTGTCAATAAAATAGAGGAGTCGGACTAATATGGGGGGCCTTAATGATTAGAATAGGGTTTTGTTCGGGGTATGTAGAACTATAAGCGTAATAAGGAACCCCAAAATACGGTTGATGGTATAAATCCTGCATTACCCATAATCAGGAATATACCATAATTCCCATAGTTTAGGGTCAATAAGGTAATGCAGGATTTATATCATCAACCGTAGTATTGGTAGTAAAAGCTAGTCTCTGTCTAGTCACGTTATAACTCCAGCACAACACAACGCAAAGCCCTCTTCTAACTATAAGGCCCCGCCCCCATATTATGCCCCCCAAACCCTGAACCCTAGACCCCGAAACCCTAAACCGCCTATAAACCCTAAATCCCGACCCCTAACCCTAAACCCTAAACCCTAAACCGCCTATAAACCCTAAATCCCGACCCCTAACCCTAAACCCTAAAAGCAAGCCTTGAGCTCGCTGCTCTCCTCGAGCGACTGTAGCGCTGTCTCCTTCACGCGCGATGGGATTTCGGGCTCAGAGTTACCTTCTTGTCGAGTATCGTGGGGAACTAAACGTCAAACCTTTGGGAATATGTTGGGAGTATATAGGGATTAGAGCACCCCAAAACGATTAAAGGTTAATTACCTACTCTACTAGTAACGGATTATAGTACCCCAAACAGGTTGAAGGTTACCTGCTCTACTACTTACTAGAGTCCTACTAGAAGGGTCAGGGACTGTCAGGGGTTAGTGCCTCCTAGCGTTTAGGTCTTGTTCTGAGTTTAAGCTGCTTCAACTAAACCCTCTACGCACTCCCACCTTCAGCCCCTAGACCCCTAGGGTGGTTATGTGGGGGTGTGTATAGGTTGAGAACCCGGAAATTGAATCGACCTGCAAACAATCAGGGATATACATCATTGCCTCCTTTGTTTGGGGTCTTTTCAATTGAGGCACAAAACCTACAAACCACCCCAAAAAACAACTAAACTCCCACTGAAAACAACTAAACTCCCACTGAAAACAACTAAACTCCCATTAAAAACAACTAAACTCCCACTAAAAACAACTAAACTCCCACTAAAAACAACTAAACTCCCACTAAAAACAACTAAACTCCCACTGAATTCCCACTGGATTCCCCCTTCGTCCCACTGAATTCCCACTAAACTCCCACCAAACTCCCACTAAACTCCCACTAAACTCCCACTGAATTCCCACTCAATTCCCTCTTTTCGGCCTCGCCCCACTGAATTCCCACTAAACTCCCACTGAATTCCCTCTTTTCGGCCTCGTCCCACTGAATTCCCACTAAACTCCCACTAAACTCCCACCAAACTCCCACTAAACTCCCACTGAATTCCCTCTTTTCGGCCTCGTCCCACTGAAAACCCACTAAACTCCCACCAAACTCCCACTAAACTCCCACCAAATCCTTATGTTTTCCCTAGGTTTTCCCAGCACCCCGTTGCAAAGGAATTTATAAGGAATTATGTGGGATTTATGCGGTGTGAGGCCTAAGTTAAAGAAGGGTCACTTGAAGAAGCACGAAGGCGCTTTTAAGAAACAATCACTCAGACCTATAAACCCTAAACCTAAACCTTAAACCCCTACTAATCCCTATAGTTACTAGGTGTCCTCATCTAAACCCTAGACCCTAAACCCTACTAATCCCTAATTAGTTGCCAGGTCTCCTCATCGTCATCGGGCGCGATATGCTTGTAGTTGGAAGCCATGGCTGCGGTTTCGCGCCAGGGCAATGAAGAAATGTCGGCCAGGGTCAAGCAGAATGAGTGTTTCAGATTCGTCCAGCCCTAAACGAAACTCGTAACTAGTTCATGGTTAGGATAGTATTAGCAACTGATTGTGTTATAGCCATAAACACGTAACATATGTTACCCAACTATGATAAAGGTAAGCCTTAAACCGCCCTTAGCCAAGGCTAAGGGTTCAGATCGTCCGGAGTTCGATCCCCCAGAAACCTGAAGAATTGAAACCGGGGGGGAAGGTTCTAGGGTTTAAAGCCCGGTTTGATTTCAGAGCCCTGAACCTTCAAGCCTCAACCGTACACCCTAAGACCCACAAACCCTATATCATAAAACACTAAAACAGCAAAATGATAAACCATAGAACCCTCAACCATCAAAGCCCTAAGTTGCAAGGAAGCTGAGAGCTTGAAGTTCTGGGTTGGAGCGGCGAGAGGGCTAAAGGTTCAGCGCTGGCAGAAGCCTCAGGCCTCCGTAGTTGGGGTTTAGGGTTTACTTGAAGGCTCATGGGACTTAGTAACTTTAAAGGGGTCCTTAAAGGGAGCTATAGGGGCTCCTTAAAGGGATCTATAGGGTTTAGGGTTTAGGGTACTACTTGAAGGCTCATGGGACTTAGTAACTTTAAAGGGGTCCTTAAAGGGAGCTATAGGGGCTCCTTAAAGGGATCTATAGGGTTTAGGGTTTAGGGTACTATTTGAAGGCTCATGGGACTTAGTAAGTAAGGTTATAAGTAGGTTATAATTAGGATAACCCCACTTAGGGGACTTATAACCCCAAGTATAATCGATCCTCTAAGTAAGGGTTTACGGTTTCGGGTTTGGCATTAAACCCCTAAGCTGATTCCTCACACGTTTTCTTCCGGTGGGCTGTTGGTAGGTATGTCACAGTAGAGGTGCATAGGGACCGTACGGGATACGATTGCCGGCTACTCAGAGCCCTATGTGGGCTTGGGGCCTTTTAAAACCTTCAGCGCCGCAAAGAGCAGCTTGAGCCATCAGCGGACGAAAAAGCGATGCCCTGCACGCCCTTTCGTAAACATCCCCTAAACCCTAAACCCTGAACCCTAAACTCAGATTCAGTGCTTTCACACAAGACCCCTTGGATTGAACAGGTGGTTGGTGTGTAGTCTTGGGAGATCCCAGAGCCTTAAAGCCCCAAGTTCATGATTTAGTTTAGGGTTCAGTAGTTTAGGGTTTAGGGGTTTAGGGGTTCAGGGGTTTAGGGGTTTAGGGGTTTAGAGTTTAGGGGTTTAGGGTTCAGGGTTTAGGAAGCCTGAACCCCAACTGCTAAACCCCCTAACCCCCCAAACAAAAAGCAAGTCTGAGGGACTCAACGCGAATTCCTAAAAGTCTACTCCCAACTACTATAGGGGCCGGCCTTCATCATTGCCTGCTCCTGTTTAGAACTACAGTATACTGGGCCCCCAAAACCCTATTGAAAATATTACGGCACCTACATTACCCTTCTGTATTGCCTTACAGAGGGCTTGGTAAGTGAGCTTCATAAGGTTTCGCAAGGGCCAATAGTCACTGCGGTGATCTTCAAGTCAAGATTCTACTTGCCGGCAAGTGCAGGGTTTAGGGTTTAGGGTAGCAAAAGTTTACATGCTCAGCTGTGCCACAGTCAGCAAGTAAAGATGTTTTGCTGACCTTTCGCAGCTGCATGAACCCGATGCCCATGGGAGAGGCGCGTCATCGGGGGTCCAAGACCCACAGCTTTCCGAATCTGAATCTCGGTTGCGGCTACAGTGCCTCAATGCGCTGAGAAGAACTGCTGATGGACAAAATCCTGCTGTATAAGGAATATACCATAATTCCCATAGTTTAGGGTCCTTAGGGTCATGCAGGATGTTGTCCATCAACAGAGTCATTTCTGAACAGCAAGCTCCGCCTTAAGAAACTCTGCCAGGTATGCATCCAGTGTACAACCGTCAGATTCCGAGCAATCTACACATGACCATCGGATGCCCCCAATAGTTCGGACGACAGAAGACTTCGAACGGAAACCCAACATGCTTTGGGACACCAGGCGGCTTTGCAGGAAAGGGCTTGTAACGTTGCAAGTGCCTTTCAAGTCCACGACGACGACACGAGGCGTCCAATCCCTTGCGAAAAGACTCATCTGGCCGACACTGGGAATTTCGCACTGAGCAAGCACGGACTTGCTTAGAGAACGAGGTCCTTCGATGTCCTTGTTGACGAAGGCGACAATGCCCTCCTGCCCATGCCGCACCATACCCCGTACGAAGGAAGCGCTGGCCCACGTCCAGAAATTTTGGAGTAGCTCTCGTTCATGCGCACGTTGATAGCTGCACTGGCCCAAGCCGCCATGCTTCTCGACCAGTTGACCAAGCTCTGTACCTGGATGCACAGTTTGCCTGTCCATTAGATCTGCAAACTGAAAGAGTGCCTGCTTGGTCGCTCGTCCCGAGCTTTCTCCGTCCCAAAACCCAGCCCAGAGCATGGCTTCCTTCTCGGAGTATGCCAGGGCATCCAGCCATTGTCGTTCCATCTGCAATCCAACCTGAAACTCAGGCTTGTCGCTGGCTCCAGACAGATCCCCGCCTGGGTTCTTGTCAAAGGAAATAATTTAGGATTAATTTAAGTTACCATGATGAGGAAACCATATTAGTTACTATAGATCCCTATTCTTGCAACTTAAGTTAATTTCTGTCACCCTTGAAGGAACCCTTATAGATCCGTGGGATGGGAACTTAAAGCACATTCCTTAACGAGAGCCCAGCCGCCCCATGTGAAGGGATACCAGGCCGAGGAACGCAACTGGCGTTCGCCTTGCCGAGTTCCGGCCTCCTCATGTCTCTTTCCTTACCGTTGGTTAGTAGGGAATGGAGAAATGGGGTATAATTATAACTACTATTACTACCATTCTTCCATTCCCTACTAACCAAAGGTAAGTTTCGGCACCTTCTGCAGATGTCCTCATAGAGGCCGAGAACCTGCTGGGATATTCTTGTATCCTATGGTAGATTCTAGTATATTCTGGTGTCTTATCGTATATTACAGTATATTACACTAGATCATACCCAACACCCAGAACCTGCTTGGTACACCCAGGCGTAAGCAACTCGAAGTTGGGAGGGCGTTCCCCTGGGCTGTTCATGACGTGCTCCTGGAGGTCATCAAGAATCTGATCATGGATTTCTGTGGGCCACTCTTCTGCCGACTCGAATGCCCTTAGATGTCTTCCAACGGTGGTTCTCCTGTGTGTGTGTATATATGTGGGTGGTTGTCAAAATTATGGCCCCTGTTGGGGTACCCGGTACCCTAAACAATAAGTCCCGTACAATGGGGACCCAAAAAAGGACCCTAATTTTGACAACCACCCACATGTATGTATGTGTGTGTGTGCGTTTGTGATGTGGCTTCTGGCCGTCTTCTGTTGGGGTTACTCATGTGCTTGACGCTGGAGCCTGCCTGCACCGCACATCTCTCAAGTATGGAAAGGGCCCTTGGATCCAAGCATCGTTTACCTAAACCCTAAACGCTAAACCCTCAACCCTAAACCCCTAAACCCCTAAACCCTAAACCCCTCAACCCTAAACCCTAAACCCCTAAAACCTAAACCCTAAACTCTAAACCCTAAACCCTAAACTCTAAACTCTAAACCCCTAAACCCCTAAACCCTAAACCCTGAACCCTATTCTGGCTAAGCGTCGCCCCGGGCCATGCATTCTTCACAAGGTCCAAGCCGGTCGTCCGATAAACTTTCGGAGAGCCCTGCTCAGGGTTTCGGGCTGAGGCCTCGGATTCTGGGGTTTTTACAGTAGAAGCCAGAAAGTTGGAATATCATTATCGTAACCCCTTTAATGTAAATTATAGGGGATCCTACCATGAAACCATATTCCAACTTTCTGGAGTTCCCTTTAGGGGTTTTGGTTTTGGGGGTTCAGGGTCTGGGGTTGATCCTCATATTTTGGGGGTTTGGGGTTTAGGGTTCAGGGTTTGGGGCTTTGGGTTTCGGGTCAGTCTGTAGGGTGAGGAGGTTTCAGCGCCCTTGGGTTGTAGGGTTTAGGGTTTAGGGTTTAGGGTGCCCATACATGTCTATGTTGGACTACACCTTTAGACTCTGAACCTTCAAGCGAACCCTGAGCCCTAAAGCGTGAACACCTAAACCCTCAACCCTAAACCCTAGAAGCCCTGAAACCTAAACCACCGAACCCTAAACCCCTAAACAGATTCTAGCCCGCCTCGGCAGCAGGCAGATCTGATTTGGAGCGTACAGCGACCACGGCAGGAAGGATGCAGGCCGCAAGAAATTGGAGGACACTGGCCATTGGAGGTCAGGGTTTAGGGTTTAGGTGAAGATCTAGGGTCTAGGCGCTAGGGTGTTTGGATGCTTTAGAGCAGGCAGACAACGACGACATAAGCTGTGCAGACTGAGCCCTAAGGGCTGCGGCGGAGCTACGCCCATCTGCAGCCCGTGACATGCTACATCATGGGGATCCTGGGGGGTATAGGGGGAGGGAACTACACTTCCCGAAATAGGTAGGCCTTATTAAATCCGTATTACAGGTATTTATGGCCCCCTACCCCCCCTTCCCCACTTGCCCCCTTAAGAGTCCTTAAACTACAGAATGAGGAGAATCATGGCCCTATCGACCGAAGACATGGCCAGCTCGGGTTTAGCCGTCTTTTGATGTTCATATCTTCCCGCTAAGCCCTATGCCCCAAACCCTAAAGCCTACACCCTACACACCAAAACCTAAACCCTAAACCCGGCCATCTTTCAGAGTTCAGGAGGCTTAGGGAGTTTAGGGTTCAACGGGGGTTGACTACTATAGGCTGTTATGAAGAAAATCACGAGCCTTGCTGTCGAAGTCGACAAAAACTCGATGGCCATTGGTTCTGGTAGCTTTTAGGGGCTCTTCTACTTGAAGGCTCATGGGACTTAGTAAGTAAGGTTATAAGTAGGTTATAATTAGGATAACCCCACTTAGGGGACTTATAACCCCAATTATAACCTACTTACTAAGTCCTACGATCCTCTAAGTAGACCCTAAACCCTAAACCCCATAGATCCCTTTAAGGAACCCTATAGATCCCTTTAAGGAGCCCTTTAAGGAACCTCTAAGTAGAGGCGACAGGGCCTCCTATAGGCTTTTGGTCTTAGGCGAAACTTACAAAGCTTATACGGCTTAGAGCCATCAGGACCCTAAACCCTAAACCCGTAAACCCTCAACCCATAAACCCTAAACCCCTAAACCCCTACCTAAACCCCTACCTAAACCCCTAAACCGCTAAACCCCTAAACCCTAAACCCTAAACCCCTACCTAAACCCTGTGGCTCACAGATATCGCTGCGGCCTTGTGCCCAATGCCAGGACCACGTCTGCCTTGGACATCACTTCCATGGCTGCCTGGCGTCTTGCCGGCACATGGGCGGGGGGGGATAATGGTTTAGGGTTCAGAGATTAGGG
The DNA here is from genome assembly GCA_905221615.1 of Symbiodinium sp. CCMP2592. Taxonomy (NCBI): domain Eukaryota; class Dinophyceae; order Suessiales; family Symbiodiniaceae; genus Symbiodinium; species Symbiodinium sp. CCMP2592. Next base: position 137,342 of record CAJNDT010005523.1, on the reverse strand, counting down.
TTTGACGGTTTAGGGTTTAGGGCTTGAGGGTTTGAGGGTTTAGGTTTTAGGGATTAGGGTTTTAGGGTTTGGGGTTTGAGGGTTTAGGGTTTAGGGATCAGGGATTAAGGTTTGAGGGTTTTTAGGGTTTAGGGATTAAGGTTTAGGCATTAGGGCTTAGGACTAGGATGTTCAGGGCTTGAGGCTCAGGGTGCCAGAGCTTAGGGCTTGGAGTCTGCCGTGACGTCGCAGTGACACTAACAGGATTTGGGAGTTTCCGCCTATTTTGGGGGTCCTTATAATAAGGATCCTACTATTTAGGGTACTATAGTAGGGTCCCATATTTTCGGAAACTCCCATTTTGGGACAAGCGCTAGACCCGAAACGATCGTGCTCCCGTCCAACACGCGTGCCGGTGCCCCATATCCTAGGTATCTCGGAGTTAGGGCTTCTCAACCTTGCACCGGCACACCCTGAGGTCTTCAGCACCATTCGAGATCGTCAAAGTTGGAAACCCCTCTAGAAACAAAAAGGAAACCAACAGGACAGAAGACGGCACTGTTTTGTGCCGTTTGTTGTTGTTTTCTGTGGTTGCGGGACACACCACACATATATATATATATATATACATATACATATACATATACATATACATATACATATATACATATATACATATATACTATATACATATATCCATATATCATATATACTATATACATACATATAACATATATATATATATATATGAGAGAGAGAGAGAGAGAGAGAGAGAGAGAGAGAGAGAGAGAGAGAGAGAGAGAGAGAGAGAGAGAGAGACAGAGGAACTACATAAGGGGATACTATCACTGACTATTCAGACCTCTATATTAGGCTTCCCCTGGCCCTGGCACAGCGAACTCCAACACTCCAAACCTCTAAACCCGAAAGGTGTGCGAAAGACAAGACAGTGCATCTCTCAGCGGGCGCTCAATCGGAGGGCTTTCAAAGTTTCGGGTGTGGGGGTTCAGGGATCCCTAAACCGAAACCCTAAACCCCAAGCCCTAAACCCTAAACCGTCTAGGGGTTAGGGCTTTGGCCTGGTAGTCAAGGTCTGGGATCTACGATCTCGGGAGGGCTTAAAGGGTTTAGGGTTTGCCCCCACAAGAACTCCTGAAGCCCCTCAAGCCCAAGCCCAAGCCCGAGCGAGCTAGAGCTCCAAGGCTTAAACCGATACGCCAAAAAGTGTCAGACTTGGGAGTTTCCGAAAATTGGGGTACCCTATTTTGGGGGTCCTTATAATAAGGATCCTACTATTTAGGGTACTATATTAGGGTCCCACTTCTGCTGAGAGGGCTTAGGGATGAGGGGGCTCTTGCTAAAGCCCTAAAAGGCGTAGCTTGAACACAACTTGTTGGCTCTTTCTGGTCCGGCTCCGAAGCTAAACCCTAGAACCCGAAACCCTAATCCTAAAGCCTATACTCAGAAACCCTAAATCCTAAAACCCCCAAAGCCGAAAACACCAGAACCATACTCGAAGCATAAACCCTGACTGCTTTCAAACTCCAACACTAGAACCCTAAACATTCAAACTCATGCTCTAAATCCTGCAACCCTACTATGCCCTAAACTCTTTCCAAAGCCCAGCAGTGCCCAGCTGCGACCCTAAACCCTAAACCATATGCCCTAAACCCTAAACCCTAAACCCTAAACCATATGCCCTAAACCCTAAACCCTAAACCCTAAACCATATGCCCTAAACCCTAAACCCTAAACCCTAAACCATATGCCATAAACCCTAAACCCTAAACCATATGCCATAAACCCTTTCAAAAAGCCAAGCAGTGCCCACCTTCGATCCGTTGTAGCCCAAAGGTCCCACGTGCAGAGGATGGTCGCCTGCAGGGTTCAGGCTCTGGGGTTTAGGGTTTAGGGTTTTAGGGTTTAGGGTCTTAGGGTTTAGGGTTTTATGGTTTTAGGGTTTAGGGGTTTTAGGGTTTTAGGGTTTACTTTAGAAGGGGCCCACCCTGTAATAGTGGTATAATAGGAATATACTAGGGCCCTAAATATAATCCTTATAGTCACTATTACAGGGTGAGGGCAGCTTCTATCCTTTACTCATTTAGGGAACCTCTACGGGCTCCTTTAAAGGTCTCTAGGGTTTAAGGTTAGTCATTTAGGGAACTTTTACGGGTTCCTTTAAAGGTCTCTAGGGTTTAGGGTCTGGTAGAGTTTAGGGTCTAAGGGTTTTAGGGTTTGGGGTCCAGGGCTGAAGTTTTACGTGTTGTCTAGGGTTTAGGGCTTAGAGCTTGGGGCTTGGGGCTTAGGGTTGAAGGGTTGAGGGTCTTGGCTTAGGGGGAGGGGGGAGTGGAGAGTGCAAGGTCTGGGGATCTGCTGTTTCGCATTTAGTGTTCGGGGCTCAGGGCTCAGATTTAGTCCTCTTTTTGGAAGGGGGGGGTGGAGGTTCACGGGTTCAGAATGGTTTAGATCTTAAGGTTTAAGGGCTCAGTGTAAACCCTAAACCTTGAACCCTGAAGCCTAAAGCCCTTTCGGGAGTTTGAAGCTGCATGGAGACTCTAAACCCTACTTGAAGGCTCACGGGACTTAGTAAGTAAGCTTATAAGTAGGCTATAATTAGGATAACCCCACTCAGGGGACTTATAACCCCAAGTATAACCTACTTACTAAGTCCCATGATCCTCTAGACTCTAAGTAAACCCTGAGACATTCGCGCCTGAGGCCTGGGTTTCAAGATGCAGGGCTGGGACTGAAAGAGCCCGAAAATACCTCAACACGCTGAGTCAGGGTTTAGGGTTTGGGTTTAGGACCTGTAGAGGAACTTAGTTTCGGCTACCCTCAAAGTGTCTGCAGTGAACCTGGTGCCCTACTTAGCCACTACTTGTGGTAGCTTAAACTAAGACCCACAATAAGAATAAAAACCCTCAGACCGCGTCGAAACCCCTGTTCAACCCCCTGGACACTCTACAAAAGGAACTCAAAACCGGAACACGAAAGTCCATAAACCACTCAGGCAAAAGCAGAAAAACGCCGACAAGGCTCAAGGAAGAATGGTTTATAGAAAATCATGCTGCTAGCGATAGTCATATTGGTACTGAAGACACTATTTTTAAAAAACATAGTATTGAGAATGTTAAACGTAATAGTACTGGTAGCTACTGTTAAACGTTGTACCTACCGTAAACAAAGGCAAAAGTAAAATACTGGACAAAATAGGTGTTACAAATATAGCAGCACCAATCAAAATGGTGATCGTAATCATAGTCATTCTCGCGCACGTTGCCCTCGTTTCGATCACGCTGTCCTAAACCCTATAAGCCCGACCCTGCTAGGGTTAGCGGTGTAGGGGTCGAGGGTTTGGGTTTAGGGGTTAAGGGTTTAGAGGTTTAGGGTTTAGGTTTCGGGTTTAAGGGTTTCAAGTGTAGGTATTAGGGTTTAGGTTGAGTAGCAAAAAGAAGATTGATGCCAATGGTACTACAACTGGCGACGAGCAGAAGTTCAATCATCGGAAGTGGAGGAGTCATTTTCTTCTTCGCTTATGTGGCACCACAGAGACATCCGCCGTTTCTCTCACGACTTGTACTACTCGACCATAGAGCCCGAAATCCCGAAACCCGACCACCTACAACCCAAGGACCAAATCCTACACCATCAAACCCTGAAGCCGAAAGCCCCTAAGCCCACAGAGCCGTGAAAGAGCACCCTAAAACCACGAAACAAGAAGACTCTGACCCTAAACCCTAAACCCTCAAACCCTAAACCCTAAACCCTAAGCCCCAAGCTCTAAGCCCTAAACCCTAAACCCTAAACCCTAAACCCCTAAACCCTAAAACCCTAAACCACAAATGAGAGCCGTGGAGCCTGGGAAGGCGTCATTGTGCCTGGGCGGCGGCTCGTTTGGCTTTAGTCTTCCTTGCTTCGGCACATGAGGGTTTAGAGTTTGGTTTAGGGGTTTAGGGTTTTAGGGTTTAGGGTTTAGGGTTTAGGGGTTTAGGGGTTTAGGGTTTAGGGGTTTAGGGTTTAGAGTTTTAGGGTTTAGGGGTTAGAGTTTAGGGTTTCAGGGGGTTGTAGATGCTCTCGGATCTAGCCTGCTGAGGTTTATGCCTTCCCGGTTGCGGGTGTAGGGCTCAGGCCGTAGAGGTGTTAAGCTTTGAGGGCTCAAGGGCATAGGGCTTGGGGCGTAAGGCTTCAGGGCCTTAGGGAGTAAGGCTTTGGGGCAGTCGTGCCTTGGGGTTCAGGGGGTGCAGGCATTGGGAGCTCTGGGGTTGAGGGCTCTGCGACTATGATACTACATATGGCCCAGGCACATGTACTATATACCATGATGCACACTTAGTATAATATACATATATATATATGACACTTTTATATATATATATATCACACTTAATGTGTGTGTATATATATATATATTTGGTACTACAACATGTGGCCCAGGGCACTGGTAGTTGCAGCAGACCGGTGCAGAGAGGCGCTCCGCGAGTTTCACGGAAGTCTCCTTAGCCGGACTCGGGGGCTTCGTGGGAATTTAAGTTATGGCTTCGGGTTTAGGGTTTAGGGTTTAAGGTTAGGGTTTAGGGTTTAGGGTTTAAGGTTAGGGTTTAGGGTTTTTAGGGTTTAAGGTTTAGGGTTTAGGGTTTTTAGGGTTTAAGGTTTAGGGTTTAGGGTTGAGGGTTTAGGGTTCAGGCTCTAGTGGACCTGTAGAGGAACTCTGAAAAAAAAACCTTAGAGCCTTAGAGGATCCTTGAGACACCCTTTTAAGTCAAAACCCTAAACCCATAAAGGAGTCGTTAAGGGTTCTACGAGGGTTCACAGTGTTGAGGCCTTTGGGGCTCGCTTAAAGGGCTTCCTTAAGGCATCGACAAGCGTTTAAGAAGCAGCATTGGGAGAGTTGTTACAAGGGTTCCTGTAAGAGTTCATGAAAGGCTCCTTTAAAGGTTTCTATACGGGTTCCTTGAAAGACTCCTTGAAGCGGTTCTTGACGGCTCCTTGAAGGTTCCTTCCCTTAAGGTAGAAGGGTTGAAGGCCGGGCTTCAAGGTTTTATATACGGGAGTTTCCGAAAATTTGGGGTACCTTATTTTGGGGCCCTTATAATAAGGATCCTACTGTTCGGGGTACTATATTAAGGTCCCTTGCTTTCGGAAACTCCCATACGGTTCTCTCAGGTTCCAGAAGGGTTCTGTAAGGGTGGTGGGTGTTTAGGGCTAGGGCGCCGGGTTATGGCTCAGTTTCAGGATTTCAGGGTCTTGGTGTTTAGGGTTTAGGGTGTCGAAGATTATAGGATGAAAGGTATCGGGCTTCAAGGTGAAGGTCTACAGGATTGAAATAGGGGTCTCAATAATTTGAACAGGGTGTTTTAGTGTATACTATAATCAAAAAATATATCGACTAAGGCCAGGGAATTCCCTATTTATTCCAACTCGTAAACCCTTAACACCGGATCCAAAAATCAAAACCTTAAAGCCTAAACCCCCGAACCCCCAAGCCCCAAACCCTAAGCCCCTGAACCCCACACCCCTAAACCCGAAACCCCAAACCCGAAACCCTAAACCCTTACTAAATGTCGGGCCCTAAGTTTTCCATCCCAAACGAGCTGCCACAGCTCCCGACAGGATCGTTCCGGCGCCATTCAGGATCACCGGGAATTTGGCCTGCACAGCCGTTCAAACTTTTATGGCTCAGGGTCTATAGGGCTTTGGGGCTTCAGGATTTAGAGTTTAGGGTTGACTCAAAAAGGCCCTACAAGAAACTCTCATCATGCGTAAAGTTTACGCATGATGAGAGTTTCTTGTAGGGCCTTCTTGGGTCTGCACAAGGCCTTCCCAGGGCATTAGGGCTTTGGGCTTGCCTATATGTCGGGCTCCAGGCTTTGAGCCCCAATTAAAAGCTTGGTGTGTGGCTGTTGGAAACATATGCCGCAAGCAAAAAACCATATAAGATCAAGGTTACATTGATGGTGCAATTGACAACGAAGGCAAAATTCAAAGCCCAAAGCCCCTGATGAAAGCCTCAAAAACCCTAAACCCTAAACGAAAGCCCTAAGCCCCCAACTCCAAATCCTAAACTTAAGATTCCTAACCTTGAACCCAAACTCAACCGCAAAACCAGGCCTCAATGGCCAAGATAAATCATCAGAAAAGAGTTCCGGGATATACTGCACTACTTATGACCATAACAAGGACCTCCCTCGAAAAGTTTTGGCAAATATTCAAGCCCCCAAACCCTAAAAACCCTTCTCAGCCCTAAACCCGAAACACCTCCCAGCCCTGAACCCTTCTCAGCCCTAAACCCTAAACCCCTCTCGGCCCCAAACCCCAAACCCTACACCTACTAAGCCCTAAACCTACTAACTCTAAATCTACCAACCCTAAATCTACTAAACCCCAAACCCACTAAACCCGCAAACCTACTAAACCCTCAACTCTTCTCCGCCCTGCCCTCTCTGGCCTTTGCCAGCCCCGAATTAGGGTACCTGTCACCCCCCAATCAGGGTCTTATAACCTTACTTACTAAGTCCCCTAATTCTCCAAGCGCCCTCACTGGCCTCTGCCAGCATCTCAGCAGCCGCCTTGGTGGAGTGCGCACCGCCTGCAGATCGCTCCTCAGGCGCTTAAGCTCGGAGGATCAGGGGAGCTTTTCGGGCTTTAGGGGTTTTGGGGGGCTTTAGGGCCCTCTTTAAGGGTTTCTGTAAGGGTTCTAAAGAGGTTTGTAGGGTTTTAGGTGTTTTCGGGGTTTTAAGGCTCTCGTAAGGCTTCGTTAAGGGTTTCTGTAAGGGTTCTACAAGGGGGGACTCTCGCAAGGCTTCTTTTTAAGGCTTCTGTAAAGGGTTCTCCGGGCTCCAGAAGAAGGTTTCGGGAAATAGGTCAGGCTCTAAGTACCCGAATTGAATTATAAGCAATTGTAAGTATAGCTACGACCTTAATTGGGGTTATAAGTTATTCTAAGTATAGCTACTACCTTATAAATCACCCTACTTACTAAGCCCCTGGATCCTTTGAGTAGGGTCCAGGCTGTTGGGGTGAAGTGGAGGAGTCAAGGCTCCAGGTTGCAGGATTGGAGGGTTTCGGGGTACTTAAAGGATCATGGGACTTAGTAAGTAGGTTATAATTGGGGTTATAAGTCCCCTCAGTGGGGTTATCCTAATTATAACCTACTTATAACCTTACTTACTAAGTCCCATGAGCCTTCAAGTAGGGTTTGCGGTTTTGGGGTCCCAGGCCTTCGGGGATTAGGGCAGTTTAGGTTAGGGTTTCTGGTTTAGGGTCTGGGAGTTAGGGCTTAAAGCTTAAAGTCTGGGAGTTAGGCTTCAAGGCTTAGATTTTCGGCTTTAGATCTGGGGTTTGGGCCTTTTCTTGTTGAACGCCCTTTGTCCAAAAGGCAGAGTCCAGAATCCCTGCTGGGAACACGGCTTTTGGAACCCTCTATATACGATGTTAAGCTTAGAGTTTAGCCGTTGAGTCGTTTGGCACTAAGCCCTAAAGCTTATGAACCAAAGAAAAGAACTCAACAGTATACGGGCGCGACTCAAGCATCCCGCAGCCCAAACACTTTGAGCTTTCATGTGGGGCTTGCCGAGACCTTTTTGCGGGGCCCTGCATAGTGGCCTGCAATATCAGTATCTGACTGTTTAGCATGGGCTTTCAAGGAATAAGAACCCGAACCACTGGACATTTAGAGAAGAGCAGTTTCCAGGCAGATGAAACCATAGTTTGACAGGGATTGGAGGAAAGAAACCATCCTATTCTTGGAGACTCTATGTTAGGACCGGTGCAACACCACGGTGTAACTTTCTTCGGTTCGGGGTAAAGCTCCCCGGTACCGAAGTTGATGACATCCTGAATCGAGTAAACCTCTTCAGCATTTACCCAAAAGTCCACGCCCAAAAGCACCGAAGATTGAACTCCGAAGTGGAATGAGAGTCTCAAGGTTTAGCACGGGTTCGGGTTCAGGAATTCCGGTAGAACTTTGTATGCAGGGACAGTCATTATTCGGACTCCAGAAAAACCTTCTTATCCTCAACAGCAAGATCTGAATCTCTGAGAATCGTCTCCCTGCAAGCAAGGAGCCAGCTTCACCCCCGTGGGGAGGGACATGTCCACCACCTGATTTTCAAGTTTATGGGTGCAGGCTGTCAGCACGCCCCAAGTGGAAGTTAGACATATAAACTCAGCGCTTCATGATTTCGGATTCCGGTTCTGCGGTGAAGAAGCCGGCCAACACTCAAAGCTTTAAACCTTGCGTATTTGGGATTGCTATGCCATCGGCTGGGAGGGCCGTGGCAGGAGCTGTCACACCTTCGGACTTTGACAGCAGAAATCACCCCAAAACCCACAATTTAGACACGAATTAACCAACCCTCAATCCGAGACCATTACCCTTACCTTTGGTTAGTAGGGAATGGAAGAATGGTAGCAATAGTAGTATAATTGTACCCCATTCCTCCATTTCCTACTAACCAAAGCTAAGTACCGGGTAGTTGGGTTCGGCCGTTCGATTGCCGGCCTGTGTCCAGAAATCTCGAGGGATGTTGATCTGCGCCGGGGCAGAGCAGTGGTAGGCCTCGTGCGCAAGGTATAGCTCCGGAATCCGGCAATGTAGTGCATGGCTGCTCAAACAAACAACACTGCGAATACGCTCGTGGGGATATAGACAGATTCTTCGAAGAGTGCTTAACAATGCGTTTTGGGTGCGCTGTGGTAAAAGCCAGTCGGTGGAACTTTTGCCCGTTTACCACCATCCCACCGATTCATCCACCATGTTGTAGTCCACCCTGCATGTCCCCCAACCATCACCACTACTTCCCAAGTACCACTACCAACATGCGCCGTTTACCCCATCCATAATCCCAGAGATGGCACTACAACCCCGAAATGGGCACTTAGCAAACGAGTTGAGTTCATGTAATGTTTCAGGTCTCGTGTACTTCAAATTGTCAAATGTTGCGATCTGCTAAAACCATTTTTCAATATACCGGCCTACATTCCTCCCTTACTGCTTTCGCAACAGAAATGCTCTTTGCCGCTTTATGGCTACCCGTTGTGGTTCGAAAGATACATAACCGCTGTAAAACCAACAACCATGGTCATCTTACCAGCAGAGACTGTCCGTTATATGGACATATGTTTCGAAACCCCGTTGATCTTAGATCTTTGCGATTCATTTAAGAAGGCAGTTCCACAGCTTTATGTTGCGTGTATGAATTCAAAGGAGAGGAACGACCCGGCGGACAATTTCTGCATATGAAGTGTTTGTCAAAAAACAATGTCAAAACTAATTAACGGGTGAAGCTGTTCCTACAGTGGACCCAGAAGACATGCCACAAAACACGTATCAAACCACGAAACATAATATGATGCACAATCATCCTGCAAGAATGTCTGAATATCCATTTACTGTGTTTCTGTGGTCAGCTTCATGACCCATTTCATGCATGGCTGGTGTTTATTTGCAAACTATGTCACAGAAATCTAATGAGCCTGCACGGGAATGTCGATACAATCGGGAAGGCTACACGGCTACATTACAGGCCTTCATGAGACACAAGAACCGACGGAACTTGACCAACCGGTGGTACAAATATCCAAAATGGACAAGGGTTCTGCAAATTTGTCGTCGACTATGCTTCTACGTCGAACTAATCTGAGAAATTCGACAAAACACTGTCGCCAAAAGTGAGCGGATCTTATGCAGCATGTCCCATATAGAAACCTGCATGAAGAGCCGTTCGAAGGATGCCTAAAACCTCAACCCAGAAAGTCTAAACCTTCCACCCTCAAACCCCAAGCGATCGAAAGTCTCAAACCTACTACTTGAAGCTGAAACCCCATGAACCCTAAAACCCAAAACCATGAAAGTCTGAACCCCAAACCCGAGTCCGGAGCTTGCAGGGATGTAATTACTCTGCTTTGCTTCTTCTAGACCCCCGAAGCTGCCACCTAGGGGTGTATAGAGTTTTGGAGACTGACGACTCGGGCCATTGTTCATTGCCGCCCTTTTGCGCCGAACCCTAAATCGTGAAGACCCGTATGCTAGCCCCTTCTGCGAATCGAATTATGTCAGGTTAGCAGTTCAGGGTTTAGGGTTTGGGTTTTCGAGGTTGGGGTGCGGCGTTTACAGTTTACGGCTTCAGACGGGGCCCGGGGGTTCCCTTACTAAACCCTAAACCCTAAACCCCAACCCCTAAACCCTAAACCCTAAACCCTCCGCCTTCTCGATGACCCGGTTTAGGACTTCACAGATGCGCGTCGGATCGCGGACCTGCCGTCTGAAACTAGCCCAGGAACCCAGAATCCTCCTTGTGATGGCTCAAGGTGTGCGGCTTATGGAGTTTATGGAGTGCATTAGGGTGATGATTATGGTAATTGGATAGAGTTCTTCGGCTTGTCCGAGCAGGCTTAGCAGGGGCAGGAACTCTTCAAAAGCTCTTTCGACAGACCAACAGACGTACCTTTGCTGCGCGATTCGCTCTTCGAAAGGCTGATGGGCTCCAGATGAACAATCGCAGACACAGCAAAGCTACGGTTTGACGAGCTTACAGTCGAAGCCTTCCGGCCTGGCATTTGGGAGTTTCCGAAGTTAGGGGTACCTTGTTTGGGGGTCCTGATAATAAGGATCCTACTATTTAGGGTACTATATAAGGGTCCCCTATTTTCGGAGAATCCCATTTGTCATTTTGAGTTCCTGGCTCCTTGTTTGGCTGCTGGGTGGTAGTGCGGGCTGCGGGTCCCTTTGGGCTTCGGGGGTTCAGGCTGAACCTACTCGTCCAGTATCCTTAGGAACCACAGGATAACCTTACGGAGTATGTTGGGAATATATAGGGATTATAGTACCCCAGAGAAGGTTGAAGGTTACCCACTCTACTACTAGATTTACTAGATGAAGGGATAAGCATTGGGGTTCCAGGTTTCTTCCGGGTTCAGAGACAACGTCCCTTAGCCGTCGGCACATCTTGGCGCCCTAAACTCTGCGAATTACACCAGCAAGCCCTAAACCCTTCCGACACGGAGCCTTCGTGACACACTTCTAAGCATGATAAAGGCCTGCGTCCCGAATATCTGGGAAGCAACAACTCCCAACGTGTTTGACGTCTGCCCCTCTCTAGCCCGAAACGTCAACCGCTTTTCTCGGCTCCATGGACCCGACACCTAAAACCTTGAGCCCAAAACCGCAGCTTACACTCAGCACCCAAACCCTAAACCCCTGAACCCTAAACCCTAAACCCTAAACCCTAAACCCTAAACCCCTGAACCCTAAACCCTAAACCCTAAACCCTAAACCCTAAACCCCTGAACCCTAAACCTCTCTACCTATAGTAATTTAAACCTTAATGGCTTCGTGGCGATTGACGTTTTCAGCTGATCAACTTGATCAATCTTCGTGGCGACTTCATCAATCTTCGTGGCGACTTCATCAATCTTCGTGGCGCTAAACCGTTCGCCCAGGATTTAGGGCGGCCCTAAACCGTTCGCCCAAGATTTAGGGCGGCCTTAAACCGTTCGCCCAAGATTTAGGGCGGTCACTTCATCAATCTTCGTGGCGACTTCATCAATCTTCGTGGCGACTTCATCAATCTTCGTGGCGACTTCATCAATCTTCGTGGCGACTTCATCAATCTTCGTGGCGACTTCATCAATCTTCGTGGCGACTTCATCAATCTTCGTGGCGCTAAACCGTTCGCCCAAGAATTAGGGCGGCCCTAAACCGTTCGCCCAAGATTTAGGGCAGCCCTAAACCGTTCGCCCAAGATTTAGGGTGGTCACTTCATCAATCTTCGTGGCGACTTCATCAATCTTCGTGGCGACTTCATCAATCTCGTGGCGACTTCATCAATCTTCGTGGCGACTTCATCAATCTTCGTGGCGACTTCATCAATCTCGTGGCGACTTCATCAATCTTCGTGGCGCTAAACCGTTCGCCCAAGATTTAGGGCTAAACCGTTCGCCCAAGATTTAGGGCCTAGGGTTTAGGCCCTAGGGTTTAGGGTAGGGTTTAGGCCCCAGGGTTTAGGGCCTAGGGTTTAAGCCCTAGTGTGTAATCTTCGTGGTCTAAACCGTTCGTCCAAGATTTAGGGCTAAACCGTTCGCCCAAGATTTAGGGCTAAACCGTTCGCCCAAGATTTAGGGCTAAACCGTTCGCCCAAGATTTAGGGCTAAACCGTTCGCCCAAGATTTAGGGGATTTAGGGCCTAAACCCTTGGCCCGAGATTTAGGGCCTAAACCCTTGGCCCGAGATTTAGGGCCTAAACCCTTGGCCCGAGATTTAGGGCCTAAACCCTTGGCCCGAGATTTAGGGCCTAAACCCTTGGCCCGAGATTTAGGGCCTAAACCCTTGGCCCGAGATTTAGGGCCTAAACCCTTGGCCCGAGATTTAGGGCCTAAACCCTTGGCCCGAGATTTAGGGCCTAAACCCTTGGCCCAGGCCAATCAATTCTGCAAGAGATTTTCCTTCCTAACGCCCCAATAAGCGAAACAATTCTGCAAGAGGTCTTCCTAACGCCCCAATAAGCGAAACAATTCTGCAAGAGGTTTTCCTTCCTAACGCCCCAATAAGCGAAACAATTCTACAAGAGGTTTTCCTTCCTAACGCCCCAATAAGCGAAACAATTCTGCAAGAGTTTTTCAATCTTAAAGCTCCAATAAGCGAAGAACAAGACGAGGATAGCAAGGAATATAAAGACTCATTAATTAACGAAGTTTCCTGCAGCATGGTTTGATGTTTTCCTTTTTGTTTTTGTAGTATCTTGCGGCCATGTGTGCTATGATTCTATAAGCTAGAAAGAAGTTGTGTCCATTGTTAACAAAAAAAACATCTGCACAAAGGCGAGATAGTATGCAAAATAAAAAGTATTATTAAAAGAAGTTCCTAAGAAGAATCGTGTTCTATCCGAGCATATAATAAAGATTGTTATTTCATAATGTGAGGGGAACCTTTGGGCGGGTGGGGTTTTGACTTGAAATAGCTTGACTCGAAATTTCCAAAGTCAGAGAAGCTGAACCCTAAACCCTAAACCCTAAACCCTAAACCCCTGAACCCTAAACAAAGACCGCCGCTTTCCCCAGCTAGCGCTGGCGGCGGTCGCTACCGCGTCCCCACTGGTGGGCGCGGTGCGTCCACGCGATGGGCTTCAGCCCTAGTGGACGCCGACTTGGATCCGTCCGGTGAGGACGGTCGACGCTTAGAGCTAAGTGAACCTGCGTGCAGGCGACAGTCCTGCAGTGTTAAACTGATTACCCTAAACCCCACGATTTGGAGTAACATCCTAGGATTTAGGATTTAGGATTTAGGATTTAGGATTTAGGATTTAGGATTTAGGATTTAGGATTTAGGGTTTAGGATTTAGGATTTAGGGTTTAGGATTTAGGGTTTAGGATTTAGGATTTAGGATTTAGGATTTAGGGTTTAGGATTTAGGGTTTAGGATTTAGGATTTAGGATTTAGGGTTTAGGATTTAGGATTTAGGATTTAGGATTTAGGATTTAGGATCCGCCTGTCCCGGGCTGCCCCGGGACAGGTCACGGAGCCTCCTGGTTCACCCTGGTTCACCCTGCTTCACCCTGGTTCACCCAGGTTCATTTTTAGCCTGGTTCGCTCACCCTCTGGCTCACCTGGTTCACCCTGGTTCACACCCTGGCTCACCCTCTGGCTCACCTGGTTCATCCTGGTTCACCCTGGTTCACACCCTGCCTCACCGTCTGGCTCACCTAGTTCAGTCTGGTTATTCTGGTTCACCCTGGTTCACCTGGTTCACCCTGGTTCACCCTGGTTCACACCCTGGCTCACCCTCTGGCTCACCTGGCTCACCCTGGTTCACCCTGGTTCACCCTGGTTCACCCTGGCTCACCCTGGCTCACCCTGGCTCATGCAAGGCCTGAAAAGCCCCTGCTTGCGAAGGCTTTAGGAGGCCGCTGGGTGCGAGGTTCTGGGAGGCTTCTGGGAGGTTCCTGGGAGGTCCTCGGGGAGGTTCCTGGGAGGGAGGCCCCTTGAGCCACCTTGGTAGAAGTTGAGTCGTAAAGATATTCTTTTCTTCTGTAACCAAAGCCACCTTGGTAGAAATTTGGTCATAAAGCCTGATGTTCATTTCCTTTGCAGGTGCAATACCCAAAGCTACCTTGGAGGAAGTTGAGTCATAAAGCCTGATTTTCAGTTGCTTTGCCGGTGCAATAACCAAAGGGAGGCATCGCGTCAGATTCGTTCTGGCCTTGAAGGCCCCTGGGAGGCCCCTGGAGGTCCCTGCGAGCCACCTTGTTAGAAGTTGAATCATAAAGATATTCATTTCTTCCGTAACCAAAGCCAGCTTGGTAGAAATTGGGTCATAAAGCCTGATGTTCATTTCTTTTGCCGGTGCAATACCCAAGGATTTAGGATTTAGGGTTCAAAACTTAGATTTAGAAGAAGGAGCGGGTACTGCGGGGGGCTGCGCGTGCGAACCGAGACCGGGCACACCCGACGATTTGGAGTAACATCCTAGGATTTAGGATTTAGGGTTTAGGGTTCAAAACTTGGGTTTGAAATCTAGAATATAACTCAATCCAATAAAAACCCTAAACCCGACACGGTTGAGATGTGGGTGGGCGGGTCGGGCGAGAGCGTTGCACACTTGCGCGCACCACAACACACGCCTGCGTGGTGGTGCGCGCGGAACGTTTAGCAAACCCTAAACCCTAAACCCTAAACCCCTGAACCCTAAACCCTAAACCCTAAACCCTAAACCCTAAACCCTAAACCCTAAACCCTAAACCCCTGAACCCTAAACCCTAAACCCTAAACCCTAAACCCTAAACCCCTGAACCCTAAACCCTAAACCCTAAACCCTAAACCCTAAACCCTAAACCCCTGAACCCTAAACCCTAAACCCTAAACCCTAAACCCTAAACCCCTGAACCCTAAACTCTAAAACCCGAGCCCCGAACCCTAGGGCCTGAACCCGAAGCTCTCTCGGCCCTAAACTCAGCATACCTCAGTCGCGCCTCCTCCTGGTAGCAGACGGTGTCCTTGAACATAGCCATCCTCATCGCAAGCTGCAATATCGTATAGAATCCTTGTAGTACAGAACCCTTATAGAAGCGTAAAGAGCACCTAGAGAATCGGAAAGAACCCCTGTAGAACCAAGGCAGGTCTCCGGGACTTACAGTTTCTCCCTCAGGGTTTGGAACCGCAAAACGGCCCATCCGAAACCAGGTCCTGGATTGCAACCTGTGCATGAGCAGATGTGTGTATGTAAACCATACATGTTTGTACGCACACATGTATATGTGTATGTATGTACGTATGTATGTATGCAAGTATGCAAGCATGTCTGTATGAATGTAGGTACATACTTATGTGCGCATACATATATATATATATATATATATATATATACAGAGAGAGACTGAAAGAGCGCTCGTTCATTCACATGGCTGCAAAACGTGTTCATGTCCTGGCGTGACGTTAGCACACGTGGGTTCAAATAGTCTGCATCTGCAAACATAGTCCCTTCAGCATTAGTTACACACCAAATCACTGTCTAAAGAAGATGTGCATGACAAATCCTGAAGTGCCAAGGCCCTCAATAGCGGGGCCTGAATAATTACCACTGCTAAACCCTACACGGGTGGTTGTCAAAATTATGGTCCCTTCTTGTGTCCCGAATATAATGCGGCACCTATTATTTAGGGTACCCAAAAAAGGACCCTAATTTTGACAACTACCCACATCCCAAAAGCCCGACAGACCAGCGACCTGAAACACAGCCAAGAGACTGCTCCACTTCCTGGAACCCGCCTTGGCCAATGGTCTTATTGGCGGCCTGCAACGGTTTAGGGTTCTAACGTCTCGCAGTTATGGGTTTTTCTTGTCAGGGTTTGACTTAGTTTTGTCAACTTGTTGTGTTAAGGTCCAGGTTGTTGCTTTAGAAAGCCAAGGTTATGGTTGAGGGTATTAGGTTTCAGACGCTAAACCCTCTACACCCTTTAAACCCCACCCTAGACCCCAACAATCCAAACTAGTTTATTGAGGGCAGGGCTGTAGAGGTTGGAGTTGTCACGGCCTGGATTTGTCAAGCGAACGGCGATCGAGCAAAACAGCTTAGGGTTTTGGTTTGTGATTTGGGAGGGTAGGGTCTGTTCGCGGTGCCGGTGTACTGCGTTAGCTGTCGACGAGGTCGACCGAAATCCTGCAAGGGACACACCTGTCCTAGAGACCAGCACTGCGCGGAATCCGTAATCCCCCAAACCCCGAAACCCTGACCCCAAAACCATTTTCCGAAGCCCGGTTCGGGGTCGCTTGAAGTTTTCGGTTCTGTGGACGATACGAGCTTTATAGGCTATAGGGCAAGGACTTTGTAGAGGCTTGATAAGGGTTGTAAACGGGTTGCTATAGAGCTTTCAATGTTTCATAAGAGTTTAAAATGCTTCGCACAGGGTTTTGTAGTGGGCCACAATGCCAAACCAGAGCCAATCAAACGTCTGCAAGCCAATCCAATCCCGTCCAAGCGACCTACCGCTAAATCATTCTTAAAGGCTCATGGGACTTAGTAACCAGGGTTATAAATAAGGTAACTATCCTTACAATTACCTATAACCCCAATTAAAGGACTTATAACCTTACTTACTAAGTCCCATGATCCACTAAGTTCCACAACCCGCAACCCAGACCTGGCACCACAGCCTCACGTCCCAAGCCCTGATTGGGTGTGTTTCCTTCAGATTAGACGTGCCGTGTTTCGAGGTGCCTAATAAAGGCGAGTAGAGGTCCTAGTGTTCGAGTGTATGTGAGGCATCCCCTACTTCGTGAAACTCCCCAATGTCGGAACCACATGGCCTCATAACTCCAACATGCAGACCTAAGGTTTCTTCATGTAGGAACCTGATGAAGCAAGCCTGGCCCCATAATCCCAAAATAACGACTTATAGTCGACCTTATAGAAACCCCGTTTAAAGGAAAACTATGAAACCCTGTTCTAATTATTGAGGCCCCTGAATCAGGTTCCCAAACTAGCTTTGACTTCAGCCTCTACCACCCAGTGTCAAGCCTGTGGGGTCACCAGCAAAAGTGGAGTGTGGTTCCAGTAGGCCGTCTTCACAGGCCTCTGATTATCGGCTTTAGTAAGGGAGGGTTTAGGGCTCCGACTCAAAACTGACGTTTTGGGTTTAGGCGGGGGTAGTAGAGTTTCAGGGCTTGGGGGCTTAGGGCTTTAGGGCTTTTGGGGGTTCTGGGTTTGGAGCTCAAAGCTGCTCTCCGTTGGCCGCGCACATCTAGGCCCAACCCCGAACCTTTTTGGCTCAAAGCTTCGGCCAAGCTTTGGGGGATCGGACCGAGCATGGCCATGATCATGTTTAGAGTATAGGGTCTTTAGGGCACATCATAGCATATTTATACAACGGAACCTTGAGGAATGATGTTGGCCAGCACTCAGGCCCCCTGCAATACACTCAGAGTCATATGTAGCTGCTTCGCTGCGGGTTGGGAGATGACCCTTGCACCTAAACCTTAAAACCTAGACCCTAAACCGCTAAACCCTGAAACCTGTACGACTCTGCGAGGACTTTTTGCTATGCCGAGAGGACAGACTCTATCAGGATTTAGTACAGGGGCCTTAAGAATTACCTAGAGTTCCCTTTACAGGGATCCTTGATGGGGTCTTTAAGGGATCTATAATAGGGTTCTATACTATGAGGGCCATTATAAAGATTTAGTATAGGCTATACTACATCCTTAATGGCCCTCATAGTAGCCCGTATACGCCCCTTTAACGCAACCGTACTCTAACTACGGTAATACTTAATGCTTAGTATGGGGCATACCTAATTACCTATACTATTTCTGGTGGCTCTTTATTACGGTTATGGTATGCCCCGAAACCCTATTCTAATTATTAAGGCACTACATTAAAGACGTTGCAGATTTGAAGGTGTCCTTAGAGCCAAGGCTGTCAGTGTAGGGGCCTTCTTTTTCTTTCGGGCAGGCTGAAGGCCCGAAGGACGTGCCTAAAGCATCTGTACAGATATGAATTCAACAGTGAAACAGTCACTTCCGGCCCTTCTTCTTCGGGGCAGGTTTGGGCGGCGGCTTGGAAACGACAGTGAAAGCCTGCGCTTTCGCAGCGCCGGCGCGGTCCTTTCCCACGCGAACTTTGAGAACAGAACCCTTGTCAAAGGGAGTGTCGTCCATGCACCTCTCAGCGGGAATAACCAATTCAGTGCTTTCCAAAAGATCCTGGCTCGTTTGTTCTTCACTTTCTTGGACAAAGGCCTTTATCATCTGACGCCCTTCTTTGGAATTGAACACGCCAAAGACAACGCAACGTAGCACCTCTGGCTTTGAACCTGCATCTTCTGCTGCGGTTGAAAAGCCAACGCTGACTTCTTCCGCAACATCAACAGGAAGATCCTGAACTTGCCCTTGGTCAAGCGGAACCGGTTCTGACGCAGGAGGAGCTGGTGCAATACTTGGACATCCTTGCTCCAAATCAAAATCAGCCAGGGGAATGCAAGCAACGCAATCCGGAGGAACAGTTTGTCGAGTCAGAACAACGCCAGCTACATTCTCGACGAGAAAGATTCCTGCAGCGCCGAGCTTTGCGCAATCAACCTGATAAACAGCATCCATGTCGCTCTTCGGCAACTGCATGTTTGGGCCTGGCTTCAGAAAATGCAAATGTAGCCTTCCAGACCCATTCCCTCCCGGAATTAGCCCATTCTGTTTTATGGCCTCAAGATTGCGCAAGTATCCAAAATGAAGGACCGAACCAATCCCCGGAACGGGCCACGTTGTTTTGGAATCATCCGGATTGACAACCGTATGGCCCGCCAAAGCCCTAATGCGCACCTCATCATCATCGAATGCAAAGCGTGCCTTCATGGCAGTGCTTGAAACAACCTGCGCTATCTCACTTGCTGTGTACTTCATGTGTTTGGCATGCGGAAGCTTCAGGAGATCATCAACAACGACCGCGCCAGTCTCATCGTACTCCAAATCCAGACCCGTGCCATGTCGCAGACAGAAAGTGAGGAACTTTGAAAGATCGACAAGCCTGTCAGGAGCAACGTCAGAGCTTGAACCCTCATCTTCTTTCTTGGCGCCTTCTTGCTTTGGACCAGGATCATCATCAAGCATACCACCGTCCTGTCCAGCTTCTCCATTTTCAAGCGCAATTTGCTCTCGGCCCCGATCAAAAGGAGTGATGGCCTCAGCCTCCCCGTTGGAAGGCCGGCCAGACCATCAAGATGAAGAAGGAAGGCCAAGAAGCTGATCACGCTCAGAAGTCGAAACGTCCGCCGCCTGTGCCACATTGACCGCCGCCATTTGAGAACTTTGCGGCAAACTCATGGCATAGGCATGAAGCGCAGAATGGTGCGTCCTGAAGGTAAGCTGTTGCAACAGATGCTGAACCAAGGCAGAGGAAGATACGGACTTCCCATCAGAAATCAAAAGATGCGGTGCTGTTCCATTTTTCAAAGTGCCTCCAAGACCTCTGTCTCCGGAAACGCCAAGATGAACTGTCGCGGCCATAGCAGGTTCATCCGATTTGGTGCCTTCCGGAATCAGCATGCCGGAAGCGCCAGAGTTTCATTCCAAAGAGGCTGTTGGCTCTCCATGACTGAAAAGGACCGAATCTTCTGTCACTACCTCAACGGTGGCGTGAGCACTGACAATCTTTGAAGCCAAGCCCACATACGTCGCCACCTGCTTTGGCTTCACCAAGCTGCTTACACCAGTAGTGATTGTTGCTTCCTTCTCGTGAGCGGCAAAAGCGATGGAATCCGTCAGTCCACGAAATTGCACCGGCTTGGGTGCTCGGAGAAACGTAAATTCAAACAAATGTACCCTTCCGCCACCAGCAACAAGCACCTGAAATTTTTCTTGTTTTGTCAAGGCACCCAATTCGTTCTTTGGACCCGTCAGGACATGCATGGGAATCATCAATCTATCGCTCGTCAAGTGGCCACAACCTACGCTGAATCCCTTTGACCGGAAAACCACCAACTGAGCTAGACTTTTGACCGCACGGTTAAGAGGCTCCTTGTACTTGCCACTCACCTGCGGAACGAGGGTCTGTAAGAAGCGCTCCACAACAGGCGTAAAAACCGGGTCCGTCTGCAGGCACTGGATGAAGGTTGCCTTGGCAGCATCTGACCAATCCATTGACTGCATGCCGCTAAGAATTTTGGACTGCAAAGGTGTCACACCCTCCGTGAACCAAGATGTGAAACTTTCGAGGCCCTCGCGTTTTTGCACTGCTTGTTCGGAGGTTTCAAACAGGCAAGCGCCTTCTGCGGTTGCCGTTGCCACCCTATCCACAACAGATTGAGCTACAGCCTCCGATAAATATGTCCCTGAATGTTCCCCAAATGCGGCGTATGCTCCCAAGGTTAGCACCAATGCCACAGGATTGCGAGCCAGGGAGAGGACGAGCACCAAGGCATCTCGCGCCGAACCAATTTTGATGGAGGAGAAAAGCGCCAGGACTCCTTCCCGCTCAATGCCTTTGGAAGTGATCTTGAAAGGTGTCGCTGGAAGAAAGGACAGCAGCAGAGCAAGCATGGCAACGTACCTTGCAAGCAATCCAAGGACCAAGGCTGTACCAAGCATCCAATGGCCAACTGGAAGCTTTGTCTCCACCCCGGTGATAATCTTTGCCAAGAGCGCCCAAGAACTGGCATCATGGTCGCCGAAAACGGCATAACGGAGAGGAAGGCGCGTTCCGATGAGTCCCTTAGTGGTCGGATTGCCAGTCGTACTGTGGAGAACCAGCAAGACGCGGGCTGCCAAGGCACCCTTTGTCGAAAAAGCTGCACCAAATGAAAGCAAAGTTGATGAAGCCACCTCAAAAGCTACGACTCCCCAACCAGTCTCCGCCAGGAGAGCTGCACCTCTCGCAGCGACGCCCAAAAGGCATGTTGCCAGCTCCACGGGAGATGAAGGAAGCTCCGTTGAGGCAGTAACCAAAGAATAAAGCAAAAAGACAAAACGGCAAGTAGTCCCCCAGTCACTCAAAGTCAAACCGACATAACGTGAGAAAAGCCACACACCAAAACCAGAAACCAAAACTACAACACGAGGGCCCAAACGAGGAAATGAATTGGAAACGAAATAAGGAGTGAATAAAGAAACCAAATATAAAATTGGCACTGCCACTTTTTGGAGCACTCGCTTCCAATCTCTGTCCAGGAGACCAATTTCGTCGACAGCAAGAACAAATGTCGCTTCATCAACGATGCCCACGGCAGACAAAGACTCAGACCATGGGACTGTGAAGATCTGTTTCGCAAGGCACTTCTCAGAACTGCGCATCCTTTCCTCAAGCTCTTCAGTACCGCAGATCATTCTGCTGGCCGCAGGAAAGCGCTTCTTCCAGGCAAGGACAGGAAGCTCTGAAACATCCAAATAAGGAACGCCAGAGTCCGTAAAAGCGTAGATTTGCACGTCGTTCTCAGAGGTTTGTGCACAAGGAGCATAGCACTTAACTCCCTCCACTTGGACAAGAACGACTGCAAAGCAAGCAGGTCCGTCCTTTTCTTTGAATGTAGCCCATGCTCCAGGGCCATTGAGACGAATCTCATAAACAACTGCATGTCTTGCCAAAGCCGGATCAAAAGAATATATCGCGCTGGCCTTGGTTTTTGCATCTGCATCACGCCACGTAAAAAAAGGAGACGAGCGAGGCCTTTCCTCCGGCGAGACAGCCTGCCAACCAACAGGCAGTGACGTAACGCCACCATCATCATCGACAGCGAAACAGGCGCTCTGCACAGCTGTATATGCTGCCTGACATGCTGCAGCTGGGTCAAGAGCACAAACACGTGCAGAACAATTGCAGCATGAGGACGAAGCAGACGCTGCAGCTGCTTCACAGCCCTGACCGACGTGACCAAGCGTTACAAGCTCCCAGTCTTCGACTTCGTAAACGAGTTTGCGCTCAAAAGGACCTGAGCCAGTGACAGCACAAACTTGGGGTTCCATAGACTTTGACCCAAGCACATGAAGGCGATCCTCACACTCGACAACAAGCGTTTCTGCAGCGACTCTGTCTGCCTCAACACGTGGAATCTGAGCATCAACGTTGTTCTTGCCATCCTGAAAAGCCACTAAATCGCTCTCCATGGCTTGAATTAGAGCCATCTTGGCATCGACAGCCGCAGCTACGCTATCCTGCCACGCCCTCAAGTTGGCTTCATAGGTCAATCGCTCCCTTTGCTTTGATTCTCTCTCAAGTTCGCACTTTGCAAACTTTGCCTTTTCAAGTGCTGCTGCTCTGACTCTTTCCAAAGTCGAGGAACAACTGCTACTCTTTGCAGCTTCTTGCCTGGAAGGCTCTACGCGAAAAGCCTCGACAAGTCCATCAGATACAGTCGCATTCGTATCCAGATGCACAACCACCGCGAACCCTGCAGTTAAGCAGGTGAGGCATAGGAAGGCAACGAAAGAAGCAACCATGACCGACAAACCCGTCAAGGAGGCGCAAAGTTCCAGGTAGGAGCTGCACTTGCCTTGAGCCAAAATGGCTACGTGTAGGGACCTTAATAATTAGAATAGGGTGTTGGGCGTTCCTTCATATATACGAGTATAGTATAGCATACGCCAAACGCGATTCTAACTAATAAGGCAGCTACATCAAGCAAATCCTGCTTAGGCTTCAGGGCCCCCGGAAGGACCCCCACCCCTTCCAAATCAAGCGAAGTGTCGTCACGAAGTTGGTGATGCCCGGGCCATTCTGCGCGATCATCATCGACCTTCTTCCCGAATATTAACAGCTGTCCTCCCGAAAGACCCATAATGTAGATGCTTACAAAATTCTCTTCTTGAAAATTCACGACTGTATGCTCCTCCAGCGGAAGTTTTAAAAGAACGGACCGCCCCTGGATGGTATGGTTGATGATATAAATCCTGCAATACCTTAGGGACCCCAGACTATGGGAATTATGGTATATTTCAGGTAATGCAGGATTTATAAACACCATCAACCGTAGAACCCTCTCTAGAAAGATGCTGAAAATAGAGCCCCTAGTGTTTGAGAGCTTGACACCGAACTTCTTCAAAGCTTCGGGACACCGATGTCCAGATCCTGAGCCCTACACCCCAATCGGTCTGGGACCCACACCCTTGAGAGGGGTTGAGGTTTCGGGTTGAGAGCTCAGGATGAGGGGAGAGGGTTTAGGGTTTAGGGCCCTGAAGTTCGGCCTCTGAGCTTCAAGATTGCGGTTGCAGTTCGAACAGCTGGAATTCAAACATATAGAAATTCTCCTACATTTGCGGTGTCTGAGAGGGGTCCTTCTAAGCAGGACCCTACCAATTCAGAGTCTACGTTCGCTCTATTCGGCCTCATTAAGTTTCCTTCAAACTTACCTACATCTGACACTCCAATATCACAGTCTTCACAAATCAAGGCAAGCAGCATTTTGCCTGTCGTTCTCGTGTATCCGTCTGCCATCATGCCTGCATTGCACTCCTTGGAGAGCTTCTTTGCATGGGATGGCTGAAGTCTGAAACTAGGGTTTAGGCTTTAGGCTTGAGCGTGTAGGGCTTAAGGGCTTGAGGGCTTAGTGTTTTAAGCTTTGAAACGTGCATCAAAGACCCCCCAAAACTGAGTGTGCGGACGGAATCACACGCCGAGATTCAGGCTGCTTAGGGTTTAGGTTTTAGGGTTTAGGGTTTAGGCTTAAGGTCTAGGCTTTGCTAAACACGCTACTCGCACAGAACGCCAACACCCTGAATTCTAATCCTTAAAGGTTTAAGACAAACTCTACAGTTGCACAGCCTACACTTTTGAACCAGTACCCTTCCGTCAGGTTCAAAAAGAACTGCACTAAACGCTACGCTCCAAACTCTAACCCCAAACCTGAACCCTAAACCCTAAACTCTAGAAACCTAACCTCAAAGCTTGACGTCGACGATCAAGGCTTTAGGCCAAGCGGCATGGGCGCAATCCCAGAACTTGATCCCTGGCGGGTGCAAATTGCTGCAAAAAAGGGGGTATTTGGGGTTTAGGGGATCTGAGTTTTTTTGGAATGCTGTTCCCTTGTTCTCTAAAAGGCTCAGGGCTTAGGGTTGAAGGTTTAGGATCTATGAGGAGCCCCCAAACAAAGTACCCTTTAACGAATCCCTCATGGTCCATACTACTAAGATCTTAGCTTTGAAGTTTGGGGCGGTAAGTTTCAGGTGCCTATCTTGAAGACTCCCAATTTGTTCAGCTTGGATTCCTCTGAAGGTGCCTATGTCAAAGTCTTTCAATCAAAGGGTAAATGGAGGGACCCCGAATAAGGACCCCTAGATATATACCCATAATATAGCTATGACATACTCATTATATAGCCCATTATAGGGTATGGGTCCCCATTAAGGGTCCCTCCTTTTCCCTTTTGATTCAAGGCTCTCTATCAGGGCTCCCCCCACTAGGAGCCTTCTCTGCGTGGCTTCGGCTGAAACGTCTTATGAGGGCTTTCCCTTTTGAGGTATCAGCTCGCGACCGGTGCAGAAGGTTCTGAGAAAATATAGCGACCTGTCCTTTTTCAGCTCCTCTATGAGCTTGCTATAATATCCCCTCCCCCACCCTAATGTAGGGGCCTTAAGAATTACAACAGGGTTTGGGGGCCCAGTATACTACAATTATAATAGGGAACCCCCAAAACCTTATTGATATCACATGTTCCAATGAGTAATGCAAGGGATTTAGGGGGTGTTCAATGAGCGGTTACCAGTCACGACTCCCGTTAACTGTCAGATCGGTTTAGGGCTTAGGGTTTAGGGCTTTAGGGTTTCGGGTACGCCCAAGGGAATACCATTTCGGATGGCTTGTAGTTCCACTTTGTGCTTTTAGAGTCCGAGTCTGAGAGAGCCAGGTTCTGCGGGGATCGCGTGGAACCGTCCCTGAAGCCTAAACCACCAAGCCCCACAGCCAAAACCCAAACACTGCTGTTGATGATAAGAATCCTCCATTACCTGAAGGACCCTAAACCATGGGAATTATGGTATATTCCTTATTATGGGTAATGCAGGATTTATATCATCAACCGTACGGCCGGGTTCAAGGCTGAGGGAGTTTAGGGTTTCGGGCTGCTTGGGGCCTTTTGCGTCTGGGGATTTGCTCAGAGCTTTACGGTTTAGGGTTTAGGGTTTAGGTTTACCCTAAACCCTAAACCCTAAACCCTAAAAGGAGCATTCACACGTGATCAGAGAAGTAGGTCTTTTTTACACGGATCCCTTTTGGTGGGCTCCTCAAGAGGGACTCTAACTTAGAGAACTACCCATGCGTTGTGGATGACGTAAGAGCGGCTTTAGGATTTCGGGTCGAAGCGGAGTCTTTAGTGAAGCAGTCTTCCTACATACTAGGCCAAGAAGTTTAAACCCTGAACCCTAAATCATAGACTCTAAACCCTAAACCCTAGACCTAAACCCTAAACCCTGCACCCCAAACCCTGAACCCAGGGAGCAGTCTAAAGCCGCATAGACGACCTGAGTCCCAGCCTCAACGTCTCGAAACTCCAAGCTGAAACCTTCGTCTGCCCAGAACTTCAAAGTTCCAAAAACACATAAATTTCTACACCCTGAAACCTAAACCCTAAACCCCTAAACCCTAAACCCTGAACCCTAAACCCTAACCCCTAAACCCTAAACCCTAAACCCTAAAGCCCCCAAAAGCCTTCGTAAACGCTACCTACTGCCCACCTGCGGCTGGGAAAAGGTCCGAGATGGGCATCATCGCCGAGCCTCTCTTTTCTGGGTTCGGGCCGTTTACGGTTCAAGGCTTTGGGTTCTCGGGTGCAGGGTCTGGGGTGGAACTCCGAATCTCAAAGCCGGAAGCCAAACCACACCCGAAACCCGAAATCCTACAGCCAAAAAGCCTGAACCAGAACCCAGGGATTTGGTTTCTATACTATACTGCACTATACTTCACTATACTATACTTCACTATACTTTGCTTCACTATACTTCACTATACTATACTTTACTATATGTACTTAACTATATTTAAACATATATATATACATATACTATACTATGTTGAACTATACTATGAGGGGTGCCGGGGCGCAGCTTTGGGTTTTCGGACTTCGAGGCTTTGGAGCTCGAGGCTGCAGGGGTTGAAGGTTGTGGGGCACTTACGAACGAAGGCAATAGAATGCGGTGTAATACGCTATACATCGCTATACTGCAGTATAGTGGCGTGTAGTATCGTATAGTATAGTATGGCATTTCATAGAATGCGGTATAATGCGCTATACATCGCTATACTGTAGTATAGTGTAGTATCGTATAGTATAGTATGGCATTTTATATAGTGCGGTATAATACGGTATAGCGTAGTATAGTATCGTATAGTATGGTATGGTATGGTACAGTAAAGTATGGTATGGTATGGTATCGTATGGTACGGTATGGCATGCTGAGTACAGTACAATATCATGAAATGCGGTATAATGTTCATATAACAGAATATAACAGTGCCCCAGTACGCGAGCAGGCAAGATGAGGCCGCCCAGTCGCCGATGATGCCGAAGGCATTCTTGATCCCATGCCTCAGTCAGGCAAGGTGGGGCAGAATGTCTTAAACTGGGTCCTTCTTAAGGGATTTAATCTAAGTTACTATACTAAGGAAACCATATGAAATATTATGGATCCCGATTATGGTAACTTAACTATCAAGAGCCCAAGAGCATAGTAAACCCACACCCTGCCGAAGCCTATCCCGAATCCAACAAGATGCTGACAACTAAACCGAAAAAGCAAGGTACGATTGCTCGAACTACCCGAACTCGCACATGGGTGGTTGTCAAAATTATGGTCTCTTTTCGAGTCCTTATTATGATACGGCACCCTATATTTAGCGTACCCAGAAGGGGGCCAAGGTTGTAAGAACGACCCACATCCTCCAAGAGCGGTCCGGTCCTGGCCCATTGTGTTTAGGAACACCTTCAGCCCAGTCTCATCTGCCGGGTGGTTTATATAACTAGCAGTACCGGCGTATGGTCCCTGTATGCCTTGATGGTAACATGCCACCCATATCCTACTCAAAGTTTGGGCCCAGTCTCATCTGCAGGGTCTTCACAAAAGCTTCCTCGGTGGTCATTCGCATCGGAGGCTTCCGCTGACCTGAGTCAGAAGGAAACTTCTCAAGTTAGGGCTTAAGGATGAAGTTTTAGGTTTAGGGCTTTACACTAGCGATGCGGTTTAGGGGTGGGGTTTAGGGTTCTTGGTTCAGGTGGCTCACTCCGACTGGAAACCAAGAAGAGCAACTGCATCTAGGTGAAGCCTTGAACGCGGCCATTAATATGAAGGGCCTGAAATTACTGGAATACGCATAAAAGTGTGGGACACATTACCTGAATCTGTGGTCCTCGATGTCAACGTGTACATTCATTCCCGATGGGGATTCCACCAGCATACACTTGACTCGGGAGTTCCGGAGTGGAGTTGAGGGCTTGGGACTTGAATTTGTTGGCTGTGGGATTCAGGATTTGGGGCAACTTCCGGGTTTAGGGTTCCTACAGTCACAAGTGCTGCACACAAACATGATCTTGAAGTCCAAGGGACCGTGTAGCGGCTTCCCACTTGCTGTCGCAAACCTGAAGATTGCTGGGTTTAAATTTTGCCTAAGCGAACACCTGACGCGGTTGGCTGTGTCATCTACATCTGAGCGTCGTGTAGAATCGCGATTAAGAAGCTGCCTTCCTTCCCCTACAACACGGATCCTGATATTGTGGCCCTTAAATGCGGGGGTTGTAGCAATCAAGCGTCTACAAACTTCTCCTCGCCATTTTCAATGCACGCTGGAAGCCACCAGAATTGAACCGAAATCAACGCAACTCGAGCCCTACACCCTAAACCCTAGATAGTACCCTATAGATCCATCATAGGAACCCCTATAGATCCCTTATAGGAAACCAAGGGCTCCAACCCTCTAACTCCTCCGAAGTCCGAGGGGTCCGTGCTCTAAAGCCCTAAACCCCGACATCTGGACCCCTGACAGAGACTAAGGACTATACCCTAAGTTATAGTATGATTCCTAATATGATTTAGGGTATATTCCTTAATTCAGGGGTTTTGGAGGCTCTGGGCCGGATCTTCAGCGAGAGCTCGAAAACCCAGCAGTCCAGTTCGTAGTTCAGCGAAGGGGAAAGGGTTCACGGGTTTAGGGTTTACGGGTTTAGGGAATATGTAGGGGTTTAGGGTTGCTCTCAAATCTTAGACCCAACCCTCCCATCCAGTCCCTGAGCAGGAGGACATGGGAGGCTTAAAGGAAGGACGATTAGAGAGAAGGAGATAATGTATCCAATGGTGTGGTTATCTTAATTGCAACCTACTAATAACCTTACTTACTAAGTCCCAGTGGCCTTAACTATAAGGGTAACTGTGGTGTGGCCCGTGACGGTGCCGTTCCTGCAGGAATGGGCAACCGGAACGAAACATCTACGAGGTCTGGCACTTGCTTCGCACGGTGGGAGCGATTCCCCGTGCCGCCTTGGAGGCAGACGTCTTCAACACCGCCCGCCATGGACTACCCGGGTCTTGCGAAAGCCGGTCGAAATGGGAGAGGTATCGTGGTTAGCCAGGATGAGGTCAACGAATGGGGAGAATGAAGCTTGGTCGTTTCAGGAAACGCGAGACTGGGTTCGCCGAGATCGTCCCGAGCCCACTACCAGGACGGAGGCCAGGTTTTCTGGCATTGTGACGGGCGACCGCTCTTTGGGACGTACTCCAATGCCAAGTGATGACCAAAGTGATGACGAGGAACCTGTGCCTCCTGAATCTGGTGGTCCAGCGGAGGTACCGCCTCGTGGGATGTCGTGTCAGGAGTCTGGGGTACAAGGGGAAGTGCCTGGAGATGGCGACTATGATGGTGATCCAGATACGACTGTGAGGAAGATCAAATGGCTTCAGCGAGGGAGGATGACGGGGTTGAGCATGGCCCCTGGCGCAGAAGCGAGACAGAGGCAGTGTTGGGGACAATGAACCAACGTCGTTTGATGAGATCCCAGACCCCCGGGAGGATCTAGAAAGTAGATCCCCTAATTTGGGGCCCTACACTACGAAGGGTAATATACAGGAATTTAATTAAGGGATATTTTTTTTGATTTTTTCGGTGGTCTGGGATGCTACGGTTGTTTTTCTGTGTCTCTACCTCAGAGCCCTCGCTGATCGAAGGGGAGCGCTGGTTTAGGGTTTATGTAGGGTGTAAAATAGGGGCCTTAATAATTAGCCTAGGGTCTTGGGCCCCGATATACTATGATTATAATAAGGAAGCACCAAAATAGTATTGGCAATTATTTAGGCTCTATAATAGGGGTTTCGGGTTCAGGGTTTAGGGAATTTGGGGGCAGGGCTTTCGGAGTTCAGCTCTAGAGCCCGAGGTTCAAGGGTTCAAGGCACCGTAAATAAGAAACCCTAAGCCCTTGCGACAAGGAGCTGCCGCGCCGAGAGAGACCCGATTGGCCTGCTTCGCCCAAAAGGTTATAGGGCTCTGGCAGGGTTAATTGGGCTGCTGCAGGTGGTCTGTAGCATGTTGAGAGCTTTTCTACAGGGTTTTATAGAGTTGATTAGGCATTACGTAGGGGTTGCTCGAGATTTCGCTTTTGGATTGCGGTTCAGCATCTTTCCAACACCCAACAATGCACAAGATTGCGGGACCTCCAGCCTGGAAGACTACAGTGTCCGCAGGACAACAGCAAGCGTGCTACTGTTACTGAGTAGTCTACTCCTGTGATATAGAAGCCTGAATAACTAGCACATATACTCTTTCATTCTCATTATTCGGGCCCCTATAGTATACGGGTATGAGGTCAAGGGCATGCAGACAGCCCATGGGCCTCGAAAGTAGGGTTCAGGGTTTAGAGTGTAGGGCTTAGGGTTTAGTGTTTAAGGCTTTAGGGCTTAGGATTGGGTTTAGGGTTTAGGGTTTAGGGGCTTTAGAGCTTACGGGCTCCAGCTTCGCGGGGTGGGTTCGAGTTTCTTTTTTGCGGATGAGGAAGGGCTTGGGTCGTCGGTCCGGGCTTGAGGCTGACACTTGGGGCTAGTGTAGGGCCCTTAAATAATTAGAATAGGGTTTTCGGGCCCCGCATACTAGAGTTATAGTAAGGACACCCCAAACTAGTATAGGTAATTATTAAGGCCCCTAAAGTAGGTTTGGCCGGCAAGTCCACTCCCAAAACCCTCCATAAATAAATCCCCTCGATCGTCCCCGCCCCCAAACCTAAACCCTACAGTAAATCCCATAACGTCGGAAACCGGATTAAGGCCAAATAGTGCTGGGATTCCCTATACATTACTCTTAAGCATTGAGGTTATGGTGGGGTGTCCCACTTTTGGGCTTCTACTGTAAACCCTAAACCCTTAACCCCAAGGCGCTATGAAAAAGCCTCAGTCCCAAAAGTGTGGAGAGTACACCTCGTCAGCGATTAGCAAGAAACGGCGTGAATTGTGGACCCTTCGACCAGGAGTCCATAAAGGTGCCTTTCATTTTATCCTTTATCCGGAGCCCTCACCAGGGGGTGAGGGTGTCGGCTTAGGTATACTGGGCCTCAGTGCATCGCGCAGGTAGCTCGTCATCCGAGAAGTCATGGTAGCAGCAGAGCAGGGAAGCTTACAGGCCAGAATCCTAAAGATAACCCAAATAAAGGCTCTATACCATCTAGGTAAGATCTGACTTGGCCAACTCTTGTTGGGCGCAGGGACGGAGGCTTGAGCCAAGCAAAAACCAAGGGAGAAACGGAAGGCTACAGAAATTTGGCACAAGATCACCCCTTATACGCTTGCAGTACGCAATATCCCCCGAAGCAGTATCGGAACCTTGATAACTGGAATAAGCTATTTGGGGTCTGTAATAGGAACTGTCTTTCCACAAGGAACCCTGGGGGACGGCACTACTGAGCCTGAACGCCGCTATATCAATTCTTAATGGCTCGCGGTTCGGTTTAGGGTTTAGGGTTTAGGGTTTAGGGTGCATGGACGGGCACAGGACCGGAAGTCTGAATTCCTATACTCTGCTCCCTAAATCCGGAGTTTGGGAGTTTAGGGTTGACCTGCCGTCGAAAAGCCTCGAACTCTAACTTGGCTCTGTACCCTCCAAATCTAGCCCCGAGCCCCAAAACGCCACATACACAATTCCTGAACCCTAAAGCCACTTTCCACATCCCGTCAGATTCCTTACCACTCCTAAACCCTAAACCCCAAACGATAACTCTCTTACCGAACCCTCAACCCCGAGCCCTCCAAGGCATAAGCTCATAGGGACCCTGAGGGGGAGGGAGGTGGGGGACTATACTTCTTTGAATAGGCCTTATTTTGTCCTGATTATGGGCATTAGGGGTAGAGGGGCCTCCCACCCTACCCCGCTAAGGGTCTTCGTGATAAGCCCTTCTCTTCCTCATGCATCCGCCAGGCAGCTTGGCAGGTTTCAGAAGCTCTGAGTCCGATAGCGAACTTCTCACATTAGGGTCCTTCGGCTTGATGATACAAATCCTGCATTACTTCAATGACCCTAGACTATGGGAATTAGGGTATCTTGTTATGGGTAATGCTGGATTTTTATCATCAACAGCTAGATAAAGGGTTGGCAAGCTCTGCAAAGAAGGGTTCCCTTATGTAAGTTAAAAAACTCCTGAACCAGAGTTTCGGGGTTGAGGGTGTGAGGGTTTACGGATTTAGGGCTAGGTTTCGGGGTTTAGGATTTCGGGATTTAGGTTTCGGGCCTAGGGTTTGAGGGTTTAGGGCTGTTGGGCTTGGGGTTGTGCATGCTTTTGGCTGGAATCCTGCCGTCTGCGCCGCGCCATGTCTAGCAAGAACCCCCACAGTACGGTTGATGGTATAAACCCTGCGGTACCCAGAATAAGGAATGTAACCATACTTCCGAAAGGTTTAGGGTCATTAACCATTCAAGTAATGCAGGATTCATATCATCAACCGTGGTGCATTCGCACTGAGATGTTGGGGACCTCGCGCCCTTTCGCGCCAGGAGACCTTTGAGTATTGGCAAACGCTGTATCCCAGAATCCTAAACCCTAGACCATGTAACCCTCAAACCCTGAACCCCAAACCCACGAAAATCCCAAATCGAAAATTGAAGCCCCTAAACTACCTATAGTCTCCACTGTAGTTCCTTTTTTGGGTTACCTTCAAGGAGACTTTAAAATATATATATATATATATATATTTGTTAAACCAAAAAAAGGAACTACAATGGAGACTATAGGTAAACCTGCTAAAGCTGGGTGGTCGAGGTCGCCTTGTCAAGGGCAGCGCTAGAAAGCGAGCCGAGGGCTGTCTAAACGCACCTCCAAAAATCCTGAAACCCGTAAAAAAAAGGTAAGGTATGGGACAGGGTTCCTATTCAGTGTGCTACAGGAGTTCCTTTAAGCGTCTTCTGGGGATTTAATAAGGGGTCCTTGACAATTAGAATAGGGTTTGGGGCATGTTATACAATAACTATTGTGTAAGGAGCCATTTAGAACGGTATTGCACATTACTACTAGTTCTTCAAGCCCCTGTATTGCATTGAAGTCCTGACACTGAACAGATTGGGATTTAGGGTGTGGGGTTTTGGGCTTAGGGCCTAAATCAAGATCATTCAAATCCATCAAACCCTAAACCGGTCAACCGATTGAGATTAAAAATTTGCGGATGCTGGAAATAGGGGGGGGGCGTCATCTTTAGGTCACATTATGGTAAGACGATGAAAAGAACTCTTCCATGAACAACGAGGGTAATTATTCAAGCATCTAGTCCCACTTTAGACAGCCCTAGGGCCTGAGGGTCAAGTACGGCAAGCCATCGGCGGCACCACGCAATGCGGACACTAAGCCTTGGATCCCGAACTCCACACCCTGGAAATTGAGAGTAGCTTTGCTTCTATGGTCTAGGGATTGGGGATGATTGGGGTCTATGGTTGAGGGTTTAGGGCTAGACCCCCGGCCATAGGCCTCCGGGTTAGCGTAGAGCAAACTCTGTAACCATGGTCTTGCGGTATACTACGGTACAACTACATAAGGGATGCGATTCTTAATTCGTCAGACCTACATATTGGCGGTTTAGGTCTGGAGACCAAGATGTCTATGAAAAGCCCGAAACTCTCAACCCTCAAGCCTCACCCAAAATCCAAAACCTGTCTTAGAATGATGCAGATCTGGATTTTGGGGTACCCAAAAAATATACCTTGTATTATAAGGGGATTCATATTATGATTTAAGCCATATTCCTTAACTAAGGGGTATTGGGCTCTCTGGGTATGGCTGAGGGTTCAGGGTCTGAGGTTTAGGCTTGGGCTTCGGGTAGCACACGATCATCACATGGTGACCATGAAGGACTGCTGTTAGTGAACTATTC
The DNA here is from genome assembly GCA_905221615.1 of Symbiodinium sp. CCMP2592. Classification (NCBI taxonomy): domain Eukaryota; class Dinophyceae; order Suessiales; family Symbiodiniaceae; genus Symbiodinium; species Symbiodinium sp. CCMP2592. The sequence continues at coordinate 104,071 of CAJNDT010005523.1, read as the reverse complement.
AGACCGCTATGCTAGATGTTAAGGGTGTAGATTGGAAGCAGAAGCACGCCATTTGTAGCCTTACCTCTCTCCTGTTCCAGAAAAGCCGTCTTGATAATTAGAATAGGTTTAGGTATACTATAAGTAAATAAGGAACCCCGAAGTAGGATAGGTAATTATCAAGGCCCCCACATTATCGCGCAGAAGTCCAACACCTCAGACCTTGAATATCCTAAACTAGACATACCCTAAACCGTAAACCCTGAACCTAGGACCCTAAACCCTGACTGAAGCCTCTCGATGGCTTTCCTCTGCTTTGCGTGGAGTCAGCCGGGCTTAGCAATGTCCTAGAGGGAGATCCCATCATTTGCACGCCCTTGCTTTTGTTGCTTTTCTGAATAGAGTATGCTGCTGTGTTGCATGCTGCATCATGCTACCTTGAATATCGTCTGCAGCATCACTCCTGAATTCGATGCCGCTCTTTCACGATATCGCTACTGTACCATTCCCAATGTCGTGTCATAATGGCTCCTCAGAACTCGACCACCACACCACCACCACCACCAACGCCTAAACCCTAAACCCATCTCTGGCTCAAGCAAGCTTCCTTTGCAGTGACCCATACAGGTAGTAGCATGACACATGTTTGCAGATCAACTATACTAAGCATGCCGCAGGCCCCAAGAGCAAGCCGGATACATCCGAGCAAAGAGCCACAAGCCTTCAACCTCGAATCATGTTCACTGCTACGGCCTGCCCGAACTCACCCATGGCTAATTGCGAGCACTGGTTCTGACGCGGTCTGTTTCCGACCTCGTATATAGAGTATGAGCCTTGCATGCTTTCCGCACAATCACCCGAGGGCTGGCCATGAACCATGATGGGTTCTGCCTGCATGCACTCCTCCCAACCTGAACTGGCAAAACGCCATCGGACCGTGCGCCACCTTCGGGTTTCGGATCTAGTAATTCGGGGTTTAGTGTAGATGCGCCCTCTTGCCAGAAGAGTGGCACAGGCTCTGAAAGCTCTCCATACCATGATGATGAAAACTGTTAAAACCCACTGCGAAACGCCTCCAAGCGAGAATGGCCGGTCTTCAGGAAAGGAGCAATCTGACGACTCCGATATCCCTTAAAAAGGGCATATTCCTCAAAATCTTACACGAGTGCTTCCTACTTACAGGACACATCTTTCCTTTGATTCTTGCTTACTGATCCCCAAGTCTGAAATTGCTATGTATCTATTGATAAAGGTTATAGTTTTTTACACGAAGAACCATGACAAGTTAATTAAATCAACAGTACTTAAGGGATCATGGGACTTAGCAACTAGGGTTATAAATAAGGTAACTATACTTATCATGACTTCTAACCCCAATTAGAGGACTTATAACCTTACTTACTAAGTCCCCTGATCCTCTTGGGGAAGTGAGAGGCTTCCCCGGACTCTGTAGCCCCCAGTTCCTCCAGTTGAAGGATTTTGGAGTCATCGTAGGAGCTGTTGAATTTGGGGCTCGGAGGCCCTCTTAGAGCACAAGCTCTGAGAACGGTACTAAAGGGCCCTGAATTATCAGAATAAGGCTTCGTGGTTTAGGGTTTAGGGCTTCGGGCTTACGAGGTTTGAAGAAGATAATGGGTTTAGGCCAATTTAGGGTTTAAGCAAGGATTTGGAGGTGTATGATAAAAGAATCATGACATGTGGACAACGTGGCATGCCAGTATTAATGATTCAGACACCTATGGTACTTCGCCCCCTTCGGGTTTTGTAGGGTCCTTGGGGCACTTAGGGACTAGGGTTTACGGCACTTCGTGTTCAGGGATTGGGGCGCGTAAGGTTTAGGAGTCATGACATCTCGAAATAACGTTGACAATATTCAGAATGGTCATCTGTAGACAGGAGGCCTCCAAACTCAGTAACATTTGCAACTTAAGCCATGAACCGAAACTCGAAAACCCAGGCGCCCGGACAACGTACAAAAACCCCAGCTCAGAGCCTACTGCAAAGGCGTTAGCAATTAGAATAGGGATTGGGGACATATAATGCTTCGATTGTCATAAGGTAAAAGCCAGAAAGTTGGAATATGATTATCCTAACCCTTCTATGGTAAATTATAGGGTATCCTACCATGAAACCATATTCCAACTTTCTGGAGTTCCCTGTAATAAAGAGCCCTGGGGCTCTAAAAGGCAATATCGGCAATAGAATTTGTCGACCCTCTGTTACAGCAGCTTTAGTTCCTCTGAGCTCTGAGAGGACTTTCTCGGGTGCCGTGTTCCTTTCAGGAGAGGCACAAAGGTGAGGCATGGACCCAAGAAACTTTCTGCCCGTGCAGATTTTTGCGTCCTGAGGTTTCGGGCTCGGGGTTGAAAAGAGGACCTGCACAATAGTAGGGGTGCGGGTCACAATATGCGTCAAGTTGATTAACAATGGCAGGAAATGCTGGTGCCAATTCATCAGGCTCCACTATTGGGGCTGATGTCAAGGGCGTGTGGCTGAAGGGCTTTACGCCTGGGTTTGGAGTTGAGGGTTGGGTTTACGGTGTCAATCTGTGTACAGGCGACATCTCATGAGGCCTGCGGCTCGGCTGCAAAGCAGCTCAGCATGAACCAACCAACACTACACCCTGAACACTAATGGCCTGGAATAATGAGAACAGGTCTACCTACGGAACAATGTTGGTGTTTTTGGCCCTTGTATCATCCGAAACTCAAGAATGAAATCGCAAGCCCTGCGCCTTCATTTACTGCATAGGCATACGTACTTTCAAGCTTTGGCATCTTCGAGACGTCCATGCCCGCCCTCTAAGGTAGGAGATGACTGGACTGCCATCGGCCTGCAGCCATCTTCTGGAACGACCGCCGCTGACATAATCTAGAGGTCTTAATAATTAGAATAGAGCTCTGGGGCCTATTATAATATACTCATAATAGGGAACCTCCAAAATAGTATAGACAATAGTTTCATTTAGGGCCCTATGTTAGTCACTCATGAAGGGAAGGTCAAACCTTGAAACCGTTTCGAACCCGAAAGCCCAAAAGCCTGAACCCTAGACCTCTAAACCCGAAAACACTACACCCGCAGTTTGAATCCCCCAAACCGAACTCCTCAAACCGCAAAATGGGGGAATGGGTGATTGGGACTACTATTGGGGATTATCTAGGGACTACTGTAGGAATCCATTCCCCCATACTAGGAACCAGACAGAGAAACCCAAGCTCTTGCCCCAGCCCAGCTCATTTCTTTGACATCAATCACAAGAGCATTTACGGGTATGTATGTGCAGGCATGGTCAAACTGTATGGACTACATCGCAGCGTCATCATGTATATGTATGTATTTGATACATACAGATGTGACTAGATGAGCATAATGTGTAGTACGCGCGTATATTCTTAGTAGCAAGTTATATCCATCGATCTACATAATGAACTTGTTTGTTGTAAACACCTACATACCTGCAGACGAGCGGACGGACGGACGGACAAACAGACAAAAACCATACAGGCACATGTACATACATACAGACGTGCAGACGGACGGACCGACAGACAGACAAACCGACAAACCGACCGACCGACAGGAAGACACAGACGTGTGCCCTCATAGCAAATAGTGCCGTGTGGCGGTTCGACTTGCAAATGTGAGAACAATACACCGATACCATACTGTCGAACCGTTCCCTAAACCCTAAACCCCTAAACCCTAAACCCTAAACCCTACACCGAGGCCCACAGGCCCCAAAAAAAGGGGAGACGGAAGCACGGAGTTGCTGGTCATGGCTAAACCACCCCTAAACTTCAGCCCCCGAGTCTCAAACTCCAAACCCATAACCCCATACCGCAAGTCCTTAAACTCAAAACCCCAAAGCCCAAAACCTAAACCCAAACTCCCGCAGGGCTTTAGGGCTTCAGGATTGTCAGTGCTTAGAGGCTTAGCAGAGCATTCGGGCTTCAGGGGCTAGTTCCGGCTGCAAACTGCGACAGTCCTAGGACGTGAATTCAGCGTGCAGATCGCTGCCCCGCGCCTTGTTACGACTCAGGGGTCTCTCGATGACTTTAACCCATAAGGTTTGAGGCTTTACCTTAACCCCAAGTAGCCTACCCTTTTAAAGGACGTATATAAAGAAATCATATTAGGGAACCCTAAAAAGGTAGGTTCCTTAGGGTCCAGGTAGGGTTTGACGCTACTCCCTCAACCCTTAGCCCATAGCAGCCTCCGATCCAGGGGCCGTATCATGCCACGATACGTCATAGCAATACAGAACAAGACGAGGCATCACAAACCGGAAAACGACAGAAAACACCGCAGCATAGCAACAATGAAGGTCAATCTATGCGGCTATGCATGTAACGTGCAAGCATTAACATGCGCAGACAGCAAAGTGCGGGCCATGAAATGGAGATCGGATGAGCTGCATTACTTAAAGGATCATGGGAGTTAGTGACTAGGGCTATAAATAAGGTAACTATACTTGCAATAACTTATAGCACCAATTAGGGTACTTATAACCCTATTACTAAGTCCCCTGATCCTCAAAGTACACTTCAGCGTCAACGTATCATACGACAGGGAAATTGTACACGGGAACAAACAACGTGCAGCCGGAAAGACGGCGAAGCCAACATGATCCAAAACATTATGCGTGTTCTAGAGCATGGCATAGCAAAACAAAGCCTGGAAAGATTCACGGAGGGATGTAGAACATGCCATGGCAAAATATGGCTTCAATATTCGTTTTCGCCACTGCGCACAACACTACATTGCTACAGTACAAGGCGGCCTCGCACAGAGACACGGTCTAGTCTTCCTGTTTAGGAATGGAATTTAAGTTACCATGGCAAGGAAACCACATCATTCACGGTAGGACCTTATGATGGCAACTTAAGATAGGCTCCTTAACTAGAACCCATCCACTACCCATGAAGTACCCACAAAGTACCCCTTTCGGATCATTAGACTACCCTTACAGCCTTTCTGGAATCCTTTTGTGCCGAAGCCTTGGCCGGCTAGCCCTCCCACCGAACACCGATATCCCTGCACCTTGCGAAAAATAAACAAATCCTAAAGCCTAAACTCCGAACCCGAACTCCAGAACCAAGTCTTACATACCGTTCATTCCAGAACCAACTCCTAGTTTCTGCTAATTCCAGAACCACGTCCAAAATACTATTCATTCCAGAACCCAGTCCTATTTACTATAAGTTCCAGAAGCAGATCCTGAATACTGTGAACTCGCCACAAATCCTGCGGATCACAAGGAGCTGCAGAATTAGGTCCCGACATCATCGCCTGGCATAGCCTGCGCTCGCCGGAGTCCCCCCAGTCTCGACCAAAACCCTAAACCTGAACCCCCATTCCGGTTGAGGGTTTTGGTTTGGGCCTTAGTAACTTAGCTTGGCTGACTTCTGAACCCCTCCTAAAAGTCAAACTTTTCGCCTCCTGATTGTAATCCATATAGAAACCCAAAAAGCTAAAGTCCTAAGAGCCAACCCGAAGAACGCCAAGTTAGTGCATATAAGCGTTACGGGTTTAGGGTATATCGGCCCGAAACCCTAAACCCTAAACCCATTAGGGTTTACAGTAAACCCCATAAAGTTGGAAACCGGATTAAGGCCAAATAGTGCTGGGATTAATTATACATTACTCTTAAGGACTGAGGCTATTGGGTTTCCAACTTTTGGGCTTCTACTGTAGGGGTGCAGGGCCTCGGCATGCATGTTCATGGTTCAGGCGCAAGGCCCTTCTTGCGCAGGGGCACGGTTGATGATATGAATCCTGCATTACCCATAGTAAGGAACATACCATAATTCCCATAGTTTAGGGTCCTTAAGGTAATGCAGGATTTATATCATCAAGCGTCGAACCTAATTTACCGGGCCTCGGGATTCTACACGCTGAACTCCGCTATGAGTTTAGGTTTTAGGGTTTGGGCTAAAGACCGTGAACCCTATACCCTTAAGCTCTAAACTCTTGCTGAAACTCTTCAACCCTAAAGCCTAGAAAGTCCAAAGCCCTCGAAGCTCTACCCTTAAACAAAGCTCCAGTAACCCTAAACCCCCAATTCCCAAACCCCGCACCCCCAAATCCTAAACCCTAAGCACCCAAACCCTAAGCCCTAAGCCCCCAAGCCCCCCACGCCCTAAGCCCTAAGCCCCCACACCCTCAACCCTAGACCCTAAACCCTCAACCCTCAGAAGCAGCCTGCCGGGGAAAGGCCCCCCTTCTCCGGCGCAGGGAGCTCAACATAGCCTGGAGTCTCGGACATATCTTAGAAGCTGCCCCCACCCTGTAATACTGACTATAAGGATTATATTAGGGCCCTATTATATTCCTATTATACCACTATTACAGGGTGGGGGCCCCTTCCAAGACATATCTTTGAATTAGGATCCCGTTGAATTCGGGGTGTTGACAGCTTGAACTATCAATCATGGGATGAAGATTAGGAATTTCCTGCTTCAGGAAAAGGATTCAATTTGGACTTGGGATCTGTGGTTTGAGGCAAAGTCAGGGGATCAGGATTCGGCGAACGTTCAGGAATAGGCTCAGGCGGAAGGTTGCAAAGTTTGGGCTTTAAGATTTCGGATTCTGTCGGCAAAACAGCTCTGTGGCTGATAACCCCAGACCTTGAACCCTGACCCTCAACACTGAACTCCAACATCCATAAACCTTAAACCCCAAGCTACAAGCCCCAAAGCCTGAATTCGAAACTAAACACTAAACCCTATGCAAACCCTTAAACCCGTAAACCATCGTAAACCCCTAAACCCCTAAACCCTTAAACCCTCCTAAACCCTGCCCTGAGACTCCTACGCCCTAAGCCTGAAGTCTGCAATCCTGAGCCCTAAGCCCTACCTGAACTTGGAAGGACTTAGGTTTAAGATTTGAGGGTTTAAGGTTTAGGAGTTTAGGGGTTTCGGGTTAAAGGTTTAGGGTTTAGGGTGTTCAGGGGTTTCGGGTTTAAGGTTTAGGATTTGACCTAGCTGTTTGCGGACTTACAGAGAGATCATAACAAGGATAGGTGGAGAACGTAGGTCCTTCGGGGTCCTAAACTCTAAACCAAGCCACATTTGGCCGATCCGCCCTGAACCCTGAAACCCTGAACTCTCGAAAGCTGAAGTCTTAATCCTGGAGCACCGAAGCCCGTGACGCAGGGGCTTTGATGCTTAGAAGAAGGTTTTCGGGCACGTTCTACCCTAACCTCAGGCGAAAACTAGGGCTCCGGGTTTAGGGTACTTGGGCACTTGATCTCTTAATGTTGCAAAGATCCTGGTTTATCGAACACTCAAGTCTCCCACCCTACGCGCCACCCTAAACCTAAAGCCCGAAACCCTGCACCAAAGCCGTCCCGGAGAGCAGAACCCTGTGCTCAGTGCTATGACCTAAGAAGAGAAGTTGAAAGGCCCAAGCTGAGAACACCGAAACCGCGATAGGCTTACCTTTGCTTAGTAGGGAATGGAGGAATGGTAGTAATAGTAGTTATATAGTTATACCCCATTCCTCCATTCCCTACTAAGCAAAGGTAAGTAGAGGGCTGGCCTTCATGAAGAGAAGTTTGATTTAGATTAGGGGCCATGAGGGGTCCTTTATTACCAACCATAGAGTTCCAAATGCCCTGCTTCAAGGTTCGGAGTTTGTTGGGGAGGGTTTGGGGCTGGGGAGCTGATCCCCGAACCCCAAACCCTTATAGAACCCCAATAGATGCCTTTTAGGAACCCTTTTAGGAACCCTTTTCAGGAACCCTTTCAGGAACCCTTTTAGGAACCCTTTTGAGGAACCCGTTTAGGAACCCTTTTAGGAACCCTTTTGAGGAACCCTCCTAGGAACCCCTTTAAGGAACCCTTTCGGAACCCTTTTGAGGAACCCTAAACCCCTAAAGTCTAAAAACCTAACCTGGGAGTCGCCCTCGCGGCCTCCCTTTGCCGTCGGCGCATATCCCGTGGTCTTGGGCGCCGTGTCGCGAAGGGCCTCATGCCAGGGGTTTCGTTGGGGTGCTCTAGAGTTCAGGGTTTAGGGTTTAGGGCTTAAGATTTAGGGTTTAGAGTTTAGGGTTTTTTTTTAAAGTGCAATGACGCCCCTTTCTCCAAAGCGCGCCTACCCTCATACGGGCATACACTAAATCAGCACGCCCCACTTTTCTACAGGGAAAAATGCTGAGGAAAACCTGCCACCTGCTGTCCTTCACAGGACCGAGTCGAGATTACATCGAAATCTTGGAAGTCATCACGCCATCGTGCACTTAATTCAATTTCAGAGATACATCTAGGAAATCGTCTCGCCAACGTGCACCTAATTCCAATTTCCGAGTTTAGGGTTTAGAGTTTAGGGTTTAGAGTTTAGGGTTTGGGGTTTAGGGTTTGGGGTTTAGGGTTTAGGGTTTACAATGGCTTTAAGGTCATGGGTTCTGCTAGCTTACGGCCAAAGGGCTCTAGGGCCAAAGGTTTGTGAGGTCTTCCGGGATCCGGGTTATGGGCTACAAGGTGCTTAGGCTTCGGGGCTCATGATAGGGGCTTCAGAGCTGTGCGTTATGCGGCTTTGGGGTGCGGGGTCATGGGTTATGTAGCTTTCGGCCACGAGGTTTTCGGATATAGGGTTCAAGTTTCGTGTTTGCATGTGGCGCATCATCCGTGAGTTTATGTGTGAGGCGTCTCGCTGAGGTAGGATATGAGAACTGGAGTGTAGTGTACTGCCCGGAAGATGTGATAGAGCTTTTTATCGACACAGTGCGGCTCCGGCACACCCCTAAATCCAGACCTCGACACCCCAACCCTAAAGCCTTCGAAACAGGTCCTCAAGCCGCTGAAATCACAAACTGTCAACGATCTGGTGTCCAGAAGACTATACTGAACTTAGAACCCTACCAGTTTCTTAGGGATTATAATAACCCAAAATTAAAAATAAAAATGCTAAGTACCCCTAGGAAGATGTCCATGTTTAAGGCGCCAGCCGCGCACTGGCTGCTATCCTGCCAGCTTTTGCGAGCTTCTCACAACTATGGATACCTCATCCGATGGGCCTTAAAGGGTGTTATAAGGATTTTACAGGGTTCTCAGGCTTAGGGTTATAGGCAGGTATAAGGGGCTCTGGGAAATGGGGTGGTCTAAAAAAAGAGTACTGCATTAAGGTGTCGCAAGGTGGCCTTGTCGAGAAGATCCTGCTGCTTAGGGCTTCGCTTGTCTTAGGGGCTCTCATTTCTGAAACTCCCGCAGGTTGGGGATGCGGGATTTATCAGGGCTCGGGGGGTTTGGGAGTTCAAGGTTTAGGGCCTGCTTGTCTTGGGCATCGGGTTAGGCTTTTGCAGTAATGCTTGCATGCTTGTGTGTAATTACATGCAAATGTTCATATATACACACATGTCACGTGTCCGTATGTTTGCGTGTGTGTGTGTGTACATGTGTCTATATACGCACTGTGCTGTACACGATGTCAAAAAGACTGTAGCGCGTCAAAGCGCATTCGATTCTAATGGCTCTTCTGCTTCTCGACATTAAAGCTGTGTCTGCCACTACTCCTGTTCTTTCCACTACCGTAGCTACACCATTGTTTCGTTTACACATCTTGGCGACCGAAGCAGTTGCAGTGGTGACAGGGGTAGTCGTAGTAGTGCTTATGGTGGTGGTGCTGGCGGCGGCAGAAGTTGTGGCAGCTATAGTGGTCATACCAGCGGTACTAGTCGTCTTCGTGGTTGTGCTGGTAGGAGGAGTAGTAGTAATGGTAGTAGTCGTCGTCGTCGTTGTGGTAGTCGGGGTCGTCGTCTTCGCAGTGGTTGAAGTAGATGCACTTAGGGCTGCCACCCACTCCTTTTCGCGGTTTGGGCTGTGGCAGCCGCTACTCTTTCCACGTGTTCGCAGGATGTACTCCGATTGGGGATGCGGCTCCGGCACCCACACACTCCTGGACCCATTCCTTTCAGGGCTGTGGGTTCTTTCAGAGGTTTGGGGGTTGTCAGCAGCTGCTCCTTTCAGTGTCCTGGCTCTTCACAAAACACACTCCGCTTCGGGTTTGGACCCACCCGACCCACCCACTCCTTTTAGGGTGGGTTTCCGCACCCACCCACGCGGGTTCAATCAAGAGTTTATTGTTAACTCGCAGCCCGAATTCTTGCAAAGCTTTGCGAATTTTCAATGAATTTCACACGTGGGTCGCCCTGCCAATAGCGCGTGCCTGCCAGAAATATCGCATGACGAAATCAGCGAAGAGTGCAAAGACCCCGCGGGCAGAATCTTGTCCCTTTTGTCCATTTCAGAGGCGAGCTGCCGGTCCGCCAAACGGAGGCGGCAACGAAAACCAGCTCTGCCGCAGACGTGCGCGGGCAAACCGGCACATGTTGAAAAGTCAGTTTCAATATTATTCGCAGATACCCAGCATGACTTTTAATAATGCTAGGTATTCTGTATTGCGGAGTATCTGTTGTAAAGAAACCTAGAGGAACCATACTGGTAGTTATTCAGAATCTGCTAGAAACCGCCCATATGCTGGACCAAGTATACACGCTCTATTCCCCCACCTCTGAAGCTGCAGGCCTGTGGAATTGAGCAGGCCTGAAAGCCCCTAAAGCCCTAGAAAGCCGAAGGATCCTCAACTCAGAGCTAGAACTACAAGAACCCAGAGTAATAATAACCCCCCTACGATCCCGGCATCTTTACTGTGAACTGCAAGAGCCATTACCTTGTTCAACCCTAAACCCTAGCCCCTAAACCCCTAAACCCCTTAGCGCAAGCTACCTTCGAGCCTCAGGGTCGTGGAGAGAGAAGTTGAAGATGAGAAAGGGCACCCACTTCGAGACTGTAGCTCCTGGGGCTGAAGGTACTATAGGGGCCTTAATAATTAGAATAGGGTTTGGGGGCCCACTATACTAGAATCATAAGAAGGAGCCCCCCAAAATAACATAGGTACGGTAATTATTAAAGCCCCTACATGTCAAGGTTTATGGTTTGGGGCTGTCGGCCCAGGAGTTAGGGTTTACAGGGCTTCGGGTTGATATCTCATCAAGCGCCTAACTCACCAGTCATCAACTGATGTTCCAGGTTGAGCCCGGAACCCTAAGCTCTAAGCTCTAAACCTCATCCCTATACCCTAAACTCTAAACATCTCTAAACCCCTCGAACCCTAAAACACTAAATCCCTGAACCTGACACTCTGCGGCGTTAGTGTCTCAGCCGATTGACCCTCACACCTGCGATACCTCCGAAAGTGACTGCGAGGCCTTCTGGCGCCGTGAGGCCCGTTTCGTCCCAGTAAACAGGGTTTTAGGGTTGGGTTTTGCGCTTAAGGTTTTAGGGGTTAGGACTTTAGGGTTAGGGCTTTCGGGTTTCGGGGTTTAGGGTTGTAGGGTTGAGGGTCTTCTGTTCGCATGACGTCGCGGCAGTTTCAAGCCCGGGAACATAAAGCGAATCGACGGGATGGATCCATGTAGGGTTTAGGCTTGTGGAATGAGGATTTAGGGTTTAGGGTAGACTGTTGGATGACTCGCTATTTGTCGTGTCGATCCCTCTATGTAGACTTCATGGTGCCTTTATGTGCTTCGTGTAAGTAGCATTTGCACATGTATGTATGTGTATATCTTTAGACACAACAACAGAGAGACACACAGAGAGGGAGAGAGAGCTGCACATGTACCTACACCGATCCTTTGAAGCATGTACGTTTTTGCGTGAAGGGTGTACACATGTGGAAATATGCACAGAGATGCATCATGAAAGCATGAAGTATCAGATCCATGTGTATTGTAAGGTACTCCCAACCTTAACTGGTCCGATTTCAGACATCAGCACTGAGCTTGCCAAGCGGCCCGGATCTTCACAGTAGCCTCGGGCTCATCAAGCTAATCCCACAACCCAAGGCAACCTCCCAAAAAGAACGAAGGGAACAAGCCTGAATCTTCGCATTTGTTACTTCCGGTTTAAGGGCGTTGCAGGTTGGGGGGCGGTGGGGCGGGGGCAATCGAAAGTCCTGCTTGGAGGATCAGGGGACGTAGTAAGTAAGGTTATGAGTACCTTAGTTGGGGTTATAAGCATTTATAAGTATAGTAACCTTATTTACAACCCTAGTTACTACGTCCCATGATCCTTTAAATACCCTAAACCCCTATAGATCCCTTATAGAACCCTTTAAGGAGCCCTTTGAAGTTACTAAGTCCCAGGATCCTTTAAGTGCCCCTGTCAGAGTCCTGCTCTTCGCTTCTAGGCTCAGCTGATGGGAGGCCAAAAGGGGGTTTTAAGACTCTTCGGGTAGGGATTCCTTAATAACTATATATGAACCCTATTATGGGAACCCTAATCCCTACTAAAACCCCTTTTGGCCTCCTATGATCAGCACAACCGCAAAGGCAGTTGGGCGACGGTCCCCAATAGATGATTGCAGTCGGAGTATCATGAACATTGCAATAAATGGTAATGGTACGAACTCCTACACAAGTCATAGCTGTGATAATCGCAGGACACCTCAAGAGGGCAACCCTCAGTTGCACAAGATTTCGGATTGAAATTGCGTGGGGTTTTAAGCTTCGGCTTTAGCGGAGGGTTTCAGAAGTGGCTTCGCTTCCCCTTGCGGTTTAAGGTTGAGGTTTAATGGTTTCAGGTTCAGGGTTCACGGAAGGCGGCTCATGGTTCTTATGTATTATTATCGCCAAAAGCAAGCCGTAATCAACAAAACTACCCCCCCCCCCCCCCACGCATCTTCAAGGCCGAGGTAATATGTCAAATCTGCAGTCCTGCGCTTGAAGACTCTTAATTACTGAACACACGGGACCTTCAAAGCCTAAACTCGAGGCAAGAGCACCCAACATACCCTAGAGCCTTAAGGATCCCACCTTGTGGGCCCTGGTGGCTAGAGTACTTGGAGGATCATGGGACTTAATAAGTAAGGTTATAAGTCCCCTAAATTGGGGTTATAAGTACTTATAAGTATAGTTACCTTATTTATAGCCCGAATTACTGAGTCCCATGATCCTTTAAGTAGGGTTTTGGGACAGACTCTACTCAGTAGCCGATACGTACTCATACACCTGGACTATCATGGAATCTTTTTTGACGAATTTTTTCAGAGTTGTATTGCCCGAATTCTCCGTGTCCAGGCACAGAGGATGATCCGGTCGCCATCGCGCAAAGGGAACATCTCGTTGGACCTCGAAGGGGTGGCTCGCTACACCCTAGCACCCCAAGCCCTAGGGCCCTAAACCTTAAACCCTAGGGCCCGAAACCCTAAAATTTAGGACCCTAAACTCTTGGGGGCTTGGTGCTTTTCAGGAGATTTTCGGGTTTAGGGAAGAGGGTTTAGGCTTTGGGGATTCAAAAGTGAAAGTCTTGGGGCACAGGGCTTTGGGAGCTCAAGCATGTTGGGGCTTCATGGCTCCGAGTTTGGGGAAATTTTTTCTCTCTAGAAATGATTGCGCATGAACTCTGTGCATCTGCTCTTGGGAGGCCTTACAAAGCCTACTCAAAGGATCATGGGACTTAGTACTTCGGGTTATAAATAAGGTAACTATACCTATAAGTACTTATATCCCCAATTAAGCAACTTATAACCTTACTTACTAAGTCCCCTGATCCTCCAAGTACGTCAAGTTTAGGAGTTTCAATCTCTGAGCCCCTTACATGGGGTTACATGAGTTCAGGCTTGCGGCGGTATTCCCGGTTCCCCTGCTGTCCTGTGAATCAGCGTGAATCAGCCTGAAATCCACAACACGAAGGAAATTCAAACACTGCAGCTGCACGCCAGTTGTTTCAGCAACCCTCGCAACCCTGCCATCTTGACTCCTTTACCCGTGGATGTTTGAATATTGCATGAGCCAAAGTAATTATAGCGGCCATAGAAATTCTTGTACAAGTAATTGCTTCTGAGCGTTGGGCATGACCACCGTGCAGCGCTGGCCGCTTCCCACCGCAATGCCATTCCTGCAAACAGCTCTGAACCCTTATAGAGCTCTTAGAAGGAACCCTTTTGGTACCCTTCTGGTAACCCTTTAAAGGAACCCTAAGGTATGGACATTGGTGACTTCCTACATTTTGGGCTCGCCTGGGAGTATCTAAAGCGTTTGTGGGTGAGGGTTTGGGGTCAGGGATTAGGGTTTAGGGTTTAGGGTCTGTGTCGCGGTCGGGAGTTGGGATTACAAAGGCTATTTCCAATTTCCCTGGCTGAGGGTTAATTCGAAACACACGTTCAGCCCGCACACAGCCCCTAAACAGTGAAGCCTAAACCCTACACCCGACAACCCTAAACTCTAAAGTTCAACTGGTTGTCAAGAGCAGAGCCCCCTGCTAGCCTTAAGGACATGAAACTATTTCTGCTGTAGCTTGCCGCCGAAACCTGATTCTCTGAGTATATCGCATATTACAGGACACTGACTTTAGGTTCAGATTTTAGGGTTTAGCGTCAGTGGTTTAAGACCAGCCTTTTCAGGTTAAGCATTACGGCTTGGCGATTTAGGGTTTAGGGTTTAGGGAAACCACCACATGGTCGAAGAACCAAAAAAGCGCACTCCCAGCCCTCCAAAATCTCAAACACCCACAGGGACAGCCGAAAGCCCCTACACCCTGCTCTGCAATGCCCGGATACAATGCCCAAAACCTCAAAACCGTTCAAAACCTGTACACATATCCTACAGCATCAGCCTGGAAAGGTGAACACTCGCCCAACATCACAAGAAGCTTCAGCCCCACCTCCCTCAGATCAACCAGTCCCCATATCTGAGGACGGGGCTTTCCTAGGTTGTGGAGCTGAAAGGTGCACGGAACGCCTGCCAACAGCACAAGTTCCATGGCTGTCAGCGTTTCGTGTTTAAGTGCTTAGCGCATATGAGCATATATATATATATGTATTATAAGGTGTATATATATATATATGTATACATGTATAGATAGGGGCCTTCTATAACTAGAACAGGGCTGTCGGGGTACAGTTCAAAGCAGTGCCGAGCCTGCGAAACAATGTTGGTAGTTATTCAGGCTTCCATATTCTATACGAGGGGCGGACTTCGATGCTAAACTTTCTGCTTCGTGGGGTCGACGATGCTTGTCGTTCCACAACCATGCACTTGGAATCTGAAACCCCAGCCCTTTGACCGTGTCATTCAGGGTCTAGGCTAAAGCCAAGCCTCTGCACTCTTCGGTCAAAGGGGGAAAGGAGGGACCCTTAATGGGGACCCCTACCCTATAATGGGCTATCTAATGGGTATATAATAGCTATATTAAGGGTATATACCTAGGGGTCCTTATTAAGGGTCCCTCCTTTTACCTTTGGATTCGGGGTTTGACATGGGTTTTCCTGGAGGCAAAAGGCTGCGTTTTGAGTTCAGGAAAACCCAAATCCCTGGGTCGACCGCGAAGGGCGGCCTCTTCATGCTAGGAGTCACCTACGCGATTTGGGTTTAGGGTTTAGAGTTCGGCGACCAGGAAGATCAAGGCAGAGAAGAGTATATGGTGATTTGGCTTCAGGGTTTAAGCTTGACAGGAAAGAAAAGGATCCTACATAAGTCTGCAGCCCCGAGCTCCCTTGCACTGAAGCGCTATGTGCTCTATGTAGACTTTAGGAGGCAAGGTTCATGGTGTAAAGCTCATGGTTAAGCGTTGGGTACATCGAGCTCAACTCTAAATGCTTGCCAACGAGGCTACGAGAGGCTCCCTTGTCGAAGTCGTGCATGCATTGGACACGATCCTTCGAGCTACTGGACAGGCTTGCGGCCTGACAGAGCAAAGTCTGTACCACTAAATGCGGCACACAGCCACTGAAAACTGCCAGATCCCTCGTCTCCTTGATGGCTTAACTAGCACCTAGTACCATCTAGAATCAAAACTTCCTCTTCTCCTGAACCCGACTCCCCGAACCCCAAAAATCTGAAAAGAAATCCGAAACCCCGGGACAGCGAGGGATGCCTGGCATTCCTGGAGTTGCAGTCTCTGCGAAGCCCCCAAAAGCCTTCAAGAGCCCTTCAAACCCTTCCAAAAAGCTCAAACCCTGAAAAAAACAATCCACAACAACCGTCACAACACCTGAAAACCCCTGAGAGCGCAAGGGGGGCGTACGTTTTCCCCACGCGCTGGTCTCTGTCTCGGTGGCTGCCTTAGTCGCTTGAGGCTTTTGGTGGTTTTGGGTCGCCGGGTGTTAAGGGCTTCATCAGATGTCTGGAGGCATTTGGGAGTTTCCGAAAATAGAGGACCATAAAGTAGTACCCTATATTTGTCATTGTAAGGACTCCAGGATAACGCACCCCGAATTGTCGGAAACTCCCGTTTGAATTTGGTTATTTAAGGCTTAGGGTTGAGGGCCCTAGCATTCAGGGTGTCGACAGGGCTCTGTCCAAGTTAGGGCTTTAGGATATCGGTCCTTTTTCCCTCCAGTCTGTGGCCTGAACATCCTGAAACCACTATCCGTCTAAGTCCTCAAATTCCAAGAACACGGAGTATGTACGCCGAGCCCTCCACCTATAGTTTTGGCAAGGATGCGCTTCGTAGCTTTCGCGTTTCAGGTTTGGCCCGCTTTAATCTTCCAGAGTTCTACGTTTCCGAACTTGAAAGCCTGTATACCGTCTGAACCCTAGATCCGAGAAGCCTTGCAAGAACTCTCCGAAAACTATAGTCATTTCAACAACCCTGAGAACACTATCAACGCTGTGTCCGAAGCCCTATAAACCCTCCAGCCCCCTCAACCCTAAAGCCTAAACCCTAAACTCCTAAACCCTAACTTAACCCTAAACCTTAAAACCTAAAAACCTAAAGCCTAAACTCCTACATCCTAAACCCTAACCCTATAAACCTTAAACCCTATGATACTATGACTTGTTTGCGCCACGGGGCCGCTTTGTCATCCGCCTTTGCCTCGATCATGAAGGCTTGACGGGAGATGCACTTGAGGAGCCTTGGCTGCAGATGTCGGGGGGGTTTAGGGTGAAGAGTTTGGGGTTTAGGGTATGAGGCTTTGGTTTCTGTTTTAAGTTCGGGTTTAGGGTTTAGGGCTCTAGGCTTAGGGTTGAGGGTTTTGGGTTTGGGGCTGAGGGTTTGAGGCTTAAGGTTTAGTTCTACGTGAGAGGTATCCATTTTCCAGGACTCCTTATGCTGAGCATGCAACGATCCGAGGCTAGTTGTAGTATCAGGGTGGCTGCCGAATCTGACTCCGAATCTTTTCTGACTCTCAAAATGTTGGTACATGTGAACTTACTAAAGAATGACATTAGTACATTGGGGATGTTGCCATTCTGCCAGCAGCAACGAAGACATCATCATGTCGATCATCACTGCGAACGGTCTGGCTTAGCCTAGATCCGTACGGAGTTCTCTTGTTCCTTCCCTATGCTGGTAGCCGCTTCAGGACGTTAATTCCAGAACCTTAGTCGCAACACCACCAAAATCCCGATATGAAAGCCCTAAACTCAACACCTGAACTCTACCTCTGTCAAGTCGCTTCTCGAAACAAGGCCTCCCAACAGTGGCCTAAATAATTGGCATTAGGCGCTTGAATTTCGCCCTGAGCCCTAGTCAATGAACTAAGCCCATGGACTAGATCGCATTGCGGATACTTGCCAGGATCCATCCACAGGCTTCAAACCCAAAAAACCCTGAACTTGCAACCCCCGAAAACCCAATATCCCCAATCCTAGATGGGCATCCTGCTATCCGAAGAAGAAGTACCCTAAACCGGCAAAGTCTTCCGACAGCCACAGCCTAGTACCCCAACCGCTCAGGCAAGGTGCTGTTCGCCGAGGATTGGCTGCAGCATTTGCTCGTGCTCCACGCGGCCGAACTCGAGTGCGGCTGAGCTTGATAGGCCATCGGGGTTTGGACTTTAGGACGCACAGGTTGTTGGGAAAGGTCATCCTTCCCACAGTGTATTCTAAGATGAGAAGTTCTTGCAACATCCCTAGCGAGAGCATAAGGAGGAGTCACTCATCGTTGGGGCGATGCTGAACTCCGCCTACCTCCACCCCATTCACATCCACCAAAGCTAGTTTCCAAAACTCCGCAGCCCCAAACAACCAAACTCGACGTCTTAAACCTCAAACCTTAACCCCAAACTCCTAAACGCTAAACCCTGAACCCTGAACACCTAAACCCCTAAACCCCTAAACCCCTAAACCCCTAAACCCCAAACCCTAAAGCCTGAACCGTGAAATCCCGACCTGCTCTCAAGACACCCAAAAGAAACCATAGAAATGCAGAGCGAACCCCGTCGGAGCCCCCACCGTCATCCCACGCAGTCGAATGGGATGCCCCATCGCTTCGGCCCTGAGAATACGCAGCTCTGACGGTTTACGTCGGGGTTGTGGGCTTTGGGGTTTGGGGTTTAGGAGTGGGGTTTGGCATTTGGGGCTTGGGGTTTAGGGTTCAGGGTTTAGGGTTCGATGGCTTCTGGGAATGCAGGATTTTCTGTGACATGGGCTTCAGGCTTTGGAAGTTTGGTGTGGCGGGGCTGTGGGTTCGGAAATTGACGTTGAAGCCCGGCGTCTTGCTCATCTGCTCGCGGCACTGCAACAAGCAGCAATCGTGAAGTTTGCCTATGATCCCCAGAGGTACCACTCAGTTAGTCATCACTACAACATAGGAGTGTGCGGTAACAGCAAAAAAGACACAAACAACAGCAGCATCTCATTGCCGCCATCAAACCCGGCCACCATCCAAAACCCCCCGCACAAGAACAGCAGCAGCAAGACCTGCGACTATGACCACCTTATTGACAACCACCAAGAACACGGCCAAAAAGGAAGACATCCACCAGGGCAGACGACGGAAGTGTGAATCACCGAAGCCACCTCCACTTCAGGATGTTGGAGCTCGCACTCGCCACAGGCCTGAGCACGCAGCGCGCGAGGTGGGGGGAAACTTGAACCTTGAAGTCGGATGTAGAAAGCCGAAGCTTTACCACAAGAATAGTGGCTCCCCCTCCTCCCCCTCCTCCTCCCGCTGCTACTCCCACTACTGCTGCTGCTGCTGCTGCTGCTGCTACTACTACTACTACTACTGCTACTGCTACTGCTACTGCTACTGCTACTGCTACTGCTACTGCTACTGCTGCTACTACCACTCCTACTGCTACTATTCCTACTACTTCTACTGCCTTTCTCCCCCTCCGCCTCCTGCTCCTCATCCTCTGCCTGCTGCCGCTGCCGCTACTCCTTCTACTACCGGTGACGATGATCACCAGTTTTCAGTGACAAATATTAAGACGGTGGCTCATTTGGGTTTAGGGCTTCTTCGTCCATTGACGACGTCTGTATTGACTGGTGACTGATGATGCAAGGTGATGCCCAAATCACCCCAAAACTCGAACCTTTGCAAAACCTGGCTGCCAAGTCGTAGGGGAAACATTATCAGCACCGGTAGCCCGATTCAGAATTACTCTGCGACTGCAAGACCGGATGTACCCTTCAAGAACAACTTCCATCCTGCACCAAGGCCGACTCCCCCCAACGGCACAAAAGCCTCCAAAAGGTAACATAGGCTCCAGACTAGTTAGAATTAGGTTTTGGGGTACATTAAACTAGAATCCATAGAAGGAATCCCCCAAGCTGGTGTTGTTGAAGCCACTATATTCGCCCTTTCAAGGTCTCTTACCCAACACACGAACGGACACTGCAGAAGCTGAATTCCGAAGTTGATGGCCCAAGGCCCTTAGGCCTTAATGCCCTACTGCCCTACACGCTTTTACATAATGACCGTAAGCAGAACACCCCACGACCAAACCCCAACTCCAAAAACCGATCGCGATTCCCTTCATACCCTCGTGGTAGCCCCTTTGATATAGTAGATTTTGTGGCAACCCCTGTACTAGTAACCCTTACCCTGAGCCCTAAACCCTAAACCCTAAACCCACAGCCCTATAATTCGCCTCGGCCCCGGCCGAAGCGGTCAGAGGTTCCTATTCGGATTTCCTCTATTCCCCACCTCTTAATCCCCTCCCCAGTGACCCCACCCCCAAAATGCTCACCCCCCCCCTCCCACCTCCCCGCACCCCCCCCCTTCCCTCCCGCCCCTCCTCCGCTCGCTGACAGGTGCGAGTTTTGTGGAGTTTTCGACGACACGGGACTGCAATGTAGCATCTTTATGTGTTGGGGCTCGCCTTTAAGGCTGCAGTACCAAGCGAGTTTCAAACCTGAAATTCTAACCCTACTGCAGATAGTAGCCACTCGCCGCATGCACGTACAGCCGGGCCGAGGCGGACGACGCGCAGCGTTTCAAATTATCCTAAACCCTTAGAACAGTAACCATCAGAGCCTAAGCCATAAACCCTAAGCCCTTAGAATAGCAACCCTCAGAGCCCTGTTCTTTGCTGAGCCCGCCGACTTGTCCTCGGCCCAGACGCACTGCAGATACCACAGCAAGGGCTTCTCGAAGGTCTGCGCCATGGAGGAGGGCTTGGGTCTAGGGTTAACTATCTGATGCACAGGGTATTGTAGGATTTTGCGTGGGCTATATGTGGGCATGAGGCTTTGGAGGCAGGGGGCTTCAAACTTTCAAGGCGTTCCTAAATCGTTGGATTTTGGGAATTCAACCCTGATCTTGACCCCGAGCGATAGTTCTCACAACTCACCATGGCCCTTAGAACGCTTTCTACAAGCTAATTTTTTGGGACTCGACGATAAGAATCGAACATACAAGAACCCGGGGAAAGGAAGCCCAAAAAGTCGAGCAAAGTCCCAACAACACTGGGGCCTTCACCGTGGTAACTCAGAACTGGTCCCATCGACCGGTTTTCGGGGTTTAGGGGCCTAGGGTTTACGCTCTACAGTGGTTTGGGGTTTAGGCTTTAGAGGTTTAGCCTTTAGTTACTAGGGAATGGAAGAATGGTAGTAATAGTAGATATAATTGTACCCCATTCGTCCATTCCTTACTAACCAAAGGTAAGTTAGGGGAGGCAGCTTGGGTTCTCATTGCCTTCACTGTTTTGTTTTTGCTTTTTGGGGGTTTAGGGCTGGGTCTGCAAGGCCGGGGCTCCAGTCCCTAAGCTATATTGCAGGGGCCTTTAAAATAATTAGAATCGGGGCTCCCTTTAAAGGGATGCTCTAAGGGCTACTATAAAGGGATCTATAACGGTGCCAGAGCTAAGGGGCGTGAACAATTAGAATAGCGTTTCGGTGCCCAGTATGCTGCAATTTTTATAAGGAATCCCGAAAACAGTATAGATATGTATAGATACTTGAAACGGCCCCTATATTACCCTAAACCCCATACCCTAAACCCTAAAGCGCAGGCCGTTCTGTTCGTATTTGGGGCGGGGGCGGCCACGATCTGAGCTTCCCTGTCCTCCTACTGCCGAAATCTGGGAGCGAAGCTCTGTAGTGACTGTAGTGTTTAGGATTAGGATAGAGGGTATGGGGTTTAGGGTTGATAAACATGCCTTCGGCGTAGGGTTTAGGTTTATTATTCTAGACTAGACCACGGCAAATAACAGCAAGACCACACCAAGGGCGCGGCGCTTGGCTGCCCCTTCTTGGGCCTCAGCACATCTTGGGGTTGTGATCGCTGGAGTCTTCAGAAATACTGAGACATCTAGTTGACCCGAACACGACTTCTTTGGAACTTTCGAGGACGAAGAGCCCGTACAACCTCCGCTAGTGCGCCTGCTGGCTACTTCTACTGCTACTGCTACTGCCTTGAACATCACTACCACCACCACTGCTACGAACCCCCTGTTCTTGCTGTACTACCACTACTGTGCTTAGTGGAAACTATCGTTATCAAAATCTCGGCAGCGGCATCGCTAGCAGAAGCAGTACAGGGGTAGTGGCCGGAGGCCTGCGCTGATCCTGTGGTTTAGGGTTGAGAGATGTTCGGAGCCTAGGGTGTAGTCTCAATCTTACTAGCACGCTTGCTCTGACTGCGATCAGTACTGGTAGCACTGTCACTGACATCTCCACGATTACTTTTCACAACTATGGCTGGCCTTGAGCTAGCTGCTGTGAAATCGACTGCGGTTGATGATAACCAACTGTTAGCACTTACGCCGTGGGCGTCAGATTGAGTTCAGTTGCTGAGCACTGAGGATTTGGCACCCGCCCTTAACCTGAGACCTTGCCGTTGCACACCCGAACCCATGAACCATGGTCCCACACCCTCTATCTTCAAGCCGCAACTCTGACTCGCAAGCCGGAAGGCAGGAGGGGGTGGAACCCGAAACCTCCTCGGGAGAGTGCCGGGAGCCACAACGCACACGACATCTTGGGTCCGAGACGTCGTCCCATCAAGTTGCTTAAACCAAACCCTGAACTATAAACCCCAAACACGAAAACCCTGAACCCCTGAACACCAAACACAAAACAACCTTAAACCCAAATCCCTGAAAGCCTAGAATCCTTGACCCCTTCGTTTAGATAGTAGCCATGTGCTGAGCACCCGCACGAAGGCGTCCGTGGTGTAAGGGCCTCTCTCGTTTGGGTGTTTGGACACCCGCGCTTCCCACTCCCAAACCCCCGGGCTTACCATACCTGGAACCACCCCAAACCTGAATGCTGAACTCGACTATGAGGCCAAAACATTAGGTAAGATGCTTCCCATGCATCCAACAGCTACACATCATTCTCCAATATTCCAGGATTCGGTCTTTAACCCTGCACCCTGCAGCGATACGGGTGCCTCGGCTGAATCCTTGTCCGGCAGGTCGCGCATTCCCCGTAGCCTCGGAATAATGTAGGGGGCCTTACTGATTACAATAGGGTTTTGGGGCCCATCTTATAATCAGGAACCACCAAAATACCCTTGGTAATTCTTAAGGCCCTTGTATTAGTGACTTCTGGCCACTGTGGAGGGGTGCGCGGCGCGGCTTGGGGCCTGAACTTGAAAGCCGAAACCCTAGAATGTTTGGGGCTTTGGTTCTCGGCCTCCGGGAAAACGGTCTGTGGCCACGTTCCGGGGAACAACGAGTCGGAAAGTTCAAGAGCAAGATGAACCTGATGCAGAAATCTTGCATGCTGCTCAGCCTCACAATGCAGCATTCAATCACGACAGTTCAAGCACAAACCCCACCTTGAAACAACGTAATGCCCTGTCAACCCTACCACACAGCCAGCAAAACGACAGTGCCGGCGAGCACCCCAAATGAGAAAGGCTATACACTGGCCGGCACGCAAAAACACGCATCGGATCCGTACCACTGCATATCTTGAACCTGGAAAACCTGCAAAACACGCCATTGACAAGTGAGGACCGATACCGCTCGCAAGAACCTGGTCAACTCTATTTAGACGCACTCGTAAATCCTGAACATTGCGCAAAAAATAAACCGCTTCCTAAACTCTGTAAGCCTGCAAAGCGTCGAAGCCCACACCCAAGACGGCAAAACAGCACAAAACCCTTCAGTCGAAACCCTTGAAATACCCTCAGCCCACACAATAAACCCTAAACCCCTAAACCCTAAACCCCTACACTCTAAACCCTAAACCCCTAAACCCTAAACCCCCAAACCCTAAAGCCAGCAGTTCGGCCCCCAACAGCCGGACGAGCTCCGTGAAGTCGGGGCGACGCTCCTGGCCGATGTTCTGGACTGCAAGCATGTATTTTTGTTTCTGTGTTTTTTTGTTTTTGTTATTTTCTTTTTTTTGTTCCTTGAAAAGCTTCTGTAAGGATTCTCACTAAAAGCTCTAAATGGTAAGTTTAGGGTTCTTTTTTTTTGTGGCGGGCCTTTTTCCATCAGCTGAGTAATTAAGCCTCTAAAAATTCATTAGTTTAGGGTTAATGGTCGACGGTTGAGCGGTTGGGAGTTTGTTTGTTATGTCCCTCGGGGTTGAAAGGTGCATTCGTGCACAGGCATCGAGCTCGAGCAGCGGCTATTGCAGCTGCCATGAATGAAGACGGTGGCGGTGACGGCGACGGGTGATGCACAGCGGCGACGATGGCCGGCGACGACGAGAACGACGACACTTGCGACGGCAACCTGCAAATTCCCAAAACCTAGGCCGCTGAACCATATATCTACACTGACAGAGAGTTGTACGATATGAACCCCCCCCCCCCCCCCGCACCTTCCCGCATGCTCATGCGGGACTTGGCATGGTGGAGAGCCCACTGGCTGCTTAATCTGTAGGATCCACAAGACCTCAACCCAAACCCTGAATTGCTTGAAATCATAGGCTGGCACAACCCATCCTTGATGGGTTCAACAATCCTATTCCGACTTCAAAACCGAATTGCTATGGGTATTCAAACTGATGTTTGCTTATATAGGTGGAGCTTAGGAATGACGTCCTCGTCTTTGTCATCCACACAAACCAGCGCCAGCTTACCTGCGCAATGACGTCTTCCATCCCCTGAGGTAGAAAAAGCCATGAATTCCCAAAGTGTGGGACGGGGAAAGCCTAAACCCAAATCCATGCTTTCGGACATAAGCCGACATAAGCAGAAGCTGTGATTGAGCAGGCTTACCATCTAAATGTACGGGAAGCTTTGAGCTAGGTTTGGGATTTAGAACTTCGAATAAGAAGTCTCCTATGTATGCGAGTCCTCCTGCGTGGAGGTTCCATGCTCAGCCCCACTTAAACGATCAAGGGACTTAGTAACTATGGCTAGCGAAAGGTAACTATACCCCATGTAACCCCAATTAAGATACTTGTATATAACCTTACTTACTAAGTCCCCGGATCCTCCAAGTACACCCTAAACCATTACCCCAATGCAAACCGGGAGCCCCTTTATCCTCACAGTTTATACTTCCTTGCGGGGTGGCTCAAGCATGATCCCCCTTTCAGGGTCCTTGCTACAACATGCTAATGCCGGCTATGCGTTCAAAGGGATTTCTAACTTAGAAAGCCCCCGATGTCCACCTGAAGCCCTAACATACAGATAGTCGCAGCTGCTTCTGTGGATGCACTTAGAAGTTAGAAGCAAGTGCAAGAAAGTAGCCCATGGATGTCATGCAGTCTCGTAGCAGTGGCAGGTAGTGGCGTTTAGAAGGTTTGCCTTCTGTCTCACCCTACATCCGAAACCCGAAAGCCCAGGTCAGAAAGCCTTACCACGTGCCCCAAAGTCTGAATCGAAGAAGGTTTTGCTTGACTGGATGCTACGTTCTGCTTGTCAAACCCACAGCATGTGCCGTCCCGTGTTGAGCTCTCGACACTGACTTCATTGTTCGCAACTATGTGCTCTGAAGACATGGCCCAGCATGACATATTTTTTTTTTTCCATTTCCATTTCGAGGCATTCAGTGGTGTACGCAGCTCTAATTGGTTGCACAGGCCCTCAAAGCTGTAAAAGGCTTCGAAATGGGCGAGTCCCAGAAGCATTCAGGGGCCTTGACTCTGACGGGTTGTCCGTCGACGATCTTAGCCCAAACTGTACGGAGCTTCTTCGGGACAATCATGTAAAGGTCTCGAGTCGCGGCTAGAGCTTGACCGTCGCCACTGCAAATCAACTCTCCAGCTTCCCAGTTGATCGACAGGGTTTCAGGCTCGGGTGTCGGGGTCCCGCTGATATCACAAGACCGTCTAGAAATCTCATTCCATTCAACAGCCGTAACCGCTTCGCGGAAGGCTTTGAGGGAGCAGCTAGTCGCCCAGTCCGGCCCCTCAGTCGCTGTCGCAGGAGGCGGCACATGCTGCAGGGCATAGAGGACATTCGCCGTGGACTCACTGTCCCACATATCCTCCGGCACGTTCTGGGAGAGGTACTCGACCTCGTCCGAGATGTAGCTCATCACCGCTTCTTCCTCCTCCACATAGAGGGGGTAGTTCACCAGGCTTTCGACAATAACCTGCTGGATCTCCCTGACTGTGTTCCATTGGGGCTTGTCCAGCAGTTTGCCGCAAACGTCTTGGTAGGCCGCTGTCGCTGTGTCACTCCACCCCCTTTTGGCAACCGCGGCGGTAGGCTCTTCCACCTGTGCCGTAGGGGCCATCGTGAACTGCTCCTCCTCGAGTTGCCGCCATTTTGTGCTGCCCAATCCGGGGGCAACCACTTCCTGTCGCACACCTTGGGCTCGGAGCGCCGCAACACATGTCGGCGTGTCTCGGAGGTGGATGGAGAGTCGAGGCAGCGACCAGAACTCCCTCCCGCAGCCTTTACAAAGGCTGCCATGGACGTAGTTCCTGTAGTCAGCCCTTCTTTTGTGCGTCTTGAAGAAGTGTGCGCCCAATCCCCCCCGAGATATGAAACTCTTGTCACATGCTCTGCAAATCCACTTCGGGCTGGTGGGGGCGCCGGCTGCCTCAGGGTTTTTCGCCGCGCGGTAGAGGGCCCACAGAACCAGGTCAATCTTGAAAGCGGCAATCATAGCCTTGTGCTTGCTCCGCAACATCTTCTTGACACTGAGTTTGAAGCGGTCTGGCGCAGCAGTGATACGCTCGGCCCATTTCGGCCATTCCGTGGCTTCGACCTTCGGCCACGACCCATCAAACGTAGCCAGCTCGCGTAGATCGGAGCGCACACACTGTAGCCACGCAGCCTCTTTTTGCAGCTCCGCCCACAGTACCGCTGGCCCGTGTCGGACCAAAGCACTGAGGAAGCCGAGGCGGCTTCTCATGGCTACCAGGGAGAGGCACCAACTGTCTGTCACGACATGAACCAAGGGCTCCGGCACGTGGAATAACTGGTCGCCCTTGACTTCTGTCGCCAGCAGGCGCCGAAGGCATCGAGAGTAGCCACTGGACAGCTTCTCCCACGATGGCCCCTCCGGAATCCACAAGAGGAGGTTGAAGAGCGTTGCTTGCACACTGGCCTCGTACAACTTGACCCGGATCGGCAGCAAGATAGTGGCATTCTGAAACAGGAGTCGCTTTCCCTGGTCGAACGCAGAACCCAGCATTGCCAGTCGCCTCCGTGCTTCGGCTTTCAAAGTGGCTTTGGGGTCC
Source organism: Symbiodinium sp. CCMP2592 (assembly GCA_905221615.1). Lineage (NCBI taxonomy): Eukaryota > Dinophyceae > Suessiales > Symbiodiniaceae > Symbiodinium > Symbiodinium sp. CCMP2592. Next base: position 77,325 of record CAJNDT010005523.1, on the reverse strand, counting down.
AACACACCTCCTAAATGCGTGTATTGAGGGGCGACATGGACCTTGACTCGGAGGTCGTCGAGGTAGACCTCCGATTTCCTGCCGGTGGTGATGCTTCGTCGAGCTTGTTGGGCACCACGGCCGACGACGTAGATCATGAGGGCCGACTTGCCCGGTTTGAGATTGGGCGCTAAACCGAACTCCTCCAGGGTAGCGACCGCAAGCGAGGCTAGCCTTTTAGCCTTGGTGACCAACTGGATAGGGTCGTCGCTGTCCACTGGCACCGCAGAGACGGGTCAAGAGTCCTTCACCATCTGCCCGCTCGACCAGCGTGCCCATCGTTCTCGCATAGATGTATGCGAAGATCGCGTCCGCCCAACTTTCGCCAGGTCTTGACCCTGTCGTGGTGACAGCCACTTTGTCCCCGCTTGAGTAGGCTGAGACGCACCAAGTGTCTCTGTGGAAGTCGGCACACGCCGCCTGAACCACCGCAGAGTTTCCGGCCTCCTTCATCAAGCCTCCTTGCTTCACGAGGTCGAGCAGGGTGTGCATGTCTTCTGGCACCATGCCAAACTTGGCCAAAAGTCTTGCCACGTTTTCGTCTGTGTCCAGTGGCCCCACAGCTGCCTGTCTCAGAACTCGATAGTAGGCAGCTGTGGTGTCGATAAAGAGTATGGCGTAGCTCCTTTTCATACGATAACACCAACGGGCATGCGACAGAAGGCTCATTGACGCAAAGCCAAGGGGGGCATTTCGCCTGCTGCTAAGGTGTAGCCCGTGCAGAACCCCTTGCAAGGCTTGCTGGCCGCGACAGCGTATGAGCTTGTGAAATGCCTTGGCAAGCATGCTGCTCACAAATAGCGATCGGTGGTTCGAGGGCTGGTCGACCGGGCCCGAACCTTTGAAGGCAGCATGCAATATGCCTCCTCTCCATTGGACTGGTTGTGTCATGTATGCCAGGGACTTGACCACCAATGGATGCATTTTCTCCGCAAACCGCGATGGGTCGGCGCGGAGTAACTCGCCAGGTATATTGTCCAGCCCCATGGCTTTCCCGGCTGGGGTCAGGCGGAGAACCCTTTCTGTTTCCGCAAGAGTTGGCATTTCTTGCAACGACCACTCTAGATCGGAGGTTTCGCGACCACTTCTGGACATCGACTGCACGTAGTCGGCGACCGGGAGGATGTGGCCGCATTCTTGGTCACCAAAATGACGCAGCCACACCATATCACGCTGCTCGCGGTCGGCAGCCACCACTCCGTCCGCATCACAGAGTCGCGGTAATGGCTGGGCTCTGGGCCTGGCCTTCTTGCCTCCAATTCCTCCCTGTTTCGCCCTCTTCATCATCTGGCCAATGTTTTGTACTCCATCCGCAACGAGGCTCTGCAGAAAATCTTGTTTGTCTGCTCGGATCTGTCGCTTGATACGGGCAGTTGTCCAGGAAATCGCCGATGCAGCCAGTTGATAAAGGAGCTGGTGCTTCGCCATCGCCTTGCTGGCAAAGTTGCCCCCACGGGCCCACTTTTCAAAGGCCCAGCGACGGCCAGCACTCCATATTTCCCTTCTGTGGTCTGTCTTTTGCTTCAGTCGTAGCTTGGCGGCCCTCCATGTCCAAACCTCATTGGAGATGTAGGTAGCTCTTGGGCCACCAGCCAAGACCTTGAAGTTGTCCTGCAAGACTTGCTGAAGGTATCGCTGGAAGTGCTGGCAGTGCTGATTGACCCCGACTTCCCACTTCGGGACCTGGTATCGCTCCAAGGCCTCTCGGATGATGGTCTTACCTTCCGCTGTACCCATCTTCTTCCTGTCGTACTTGGGTCGGTGCAATTTCCATGCAGCTGAAATGGGTCCGGTGACGGCTCGGATATGAGCCTCAAGGGCAATGTGGTCCACAACCGAGTTTGCGGTGTCAAAGTCCGGGACCACTTCCGTCGACACCAAAGTAGTACGACTTTCGCCACCGATGGCGACGAAATCGATGCGATGCCGGCTTCCGTTGACGTGTTGGAAGGTGTAATCCGGGCCAACATGGATTCCCTCAAACGTCGATGGCAGCCAAAGTCCCGTCGCCTGTAAAGTGTCGGCTAGTCTGGTACCCTGGCTGTCTGGCTCATCGAATTGTTGTCCTCCGGTGACCTGCCCGTAGTGGGGGGGCGGTCTTGCATTGGCGTCAAGGCCACCGATGATCATGGTGGCGTCCCCTATCCGGTGCAGGAGGCCTTCGATCGTAGCCAAAAGCGCAGTCGCCTCCAGACCTCGAGCTTCATGGGGGATATGGGCGGAAAAGAGAATGATCTTGAGGCCAACCTTGAGGATTTGAATCATCAAGAGTCGCGGCTGGCTGTGGAGAACCGTAACATCGCTATCCTCGATGTACACCGGCTGGTTGTTGATGTCAAAGGCTCCCTCCGTAGCATTTAGCCAAATAGCAGTGCCCCAATGCACCTGGGCCGGACTAGCCAGTCTTTTGAACTTGCGACTGGTGATCAGGCCCTCGTGATCTTTTGTCTCCTGAAGGAAAACAATGCGGCTTTTTCTCCATGCGAGTTGTTCCTCGATGTAGGCATGCTTGCCCTTCAATCCCTGCAGGTTGACCGTGAGGACCTTGGTCTCAATCTGCGAGGTTTTGGCAAGTCGCAGTCCTGACACCGTAGGTATCAGGTCACTTGGGCCGATCATGTCTTGATCCCATGGGCACTCTTGGCTCCATTCCAGCCACCGTCCCGCTTTGATTGGCAGGGCACCGTTGGCTGCTCCAAGAGTTGCCGTCGACAACCATGCCGCCTGGAGGTCATTGAAGGCCTCCACATTGGTTGTCGGAGGCCTGGGGACGAGCGTGCTCATATTGGCCGCTTGCTTGGCGACAACGTCGGCCATTTCGTTCCATGGGTCATTGGCATGGGCTTTCACGTAGGCGAAGGAGAGCCGACCCCCAATCATGCCCCGGACATACGCCTCAGTTTCCCTAATTTTCACCGCAAGTTCGTTGCAAGGCGACCATGTACCATCTGCCCCCCAGCCAGCAGTCTGGTTGTCAAAGTGGATCGTTGCCGTTGCGATGCGAAAGTAGCCGATCAGTTGGCCGAGCCAAAGCAAAGCCATCGCGATGGCAACCTGTTCCGCAATGAGCGGGTATGGCTCCTCTTGTCTCCAAGGGGACCCCAGGCTACCCAAGATAGCATCCCCAAAGAGGCCAAAATGTGCCCAATCACCTCCGTAATGTAGGAACATGACAGCACCATATCCGCTGCAGTTGTGTTGGGCCTGGTACGATCCGTCCGTGTAGATGTGCACGTCAGGTGCTCCTTCAGGGCTTACACGTAGAAGCAGTGTAGCCCAGTGCATAAGGCCAGCCATAGCCACCTGGGTGATGGGTTTCCATGGGAGGCTCCCGAAATCTTGGAGCAGCCATTCAACAGGCCATGCCTGGAAAGTTTGGTTCACTTTGTCGCCGTCATGTTCGAAGTCGAGCTTAATTCTCAACCGTCATGTCGAAGGAGGCCGCCGGGAGGTGGTCACTTAGGCGAACTTGTAGTGCATGATCCGTAGATGGCTCGTGTTCCGGTTCGCGGCCTTCTCGTCTCGGTGACCGACTGCAACCATGCCTTCGGTGGGGCGAACGACTCCGGTTGGCTGGAGTTGGCCTTGGCGGACCAAATGGGCCTGGGCCCCGAGGCGGGCTGCCTTCCGACAGCTCCGAGGATCCGGGCATGGCATCAACGGTCTCGCTCTCCTCATCCTCCTGGTTGTCCAAGCCAGGGCCTTCGGAGTCCGAGTCACACTCCTCCGTAGGAGTGATATCAGCTGTTCGGCGGAGATGGATCTCCACGACATCACCATCGTTTACCCAGATGTGTCCTCCGTCTCCATGTCGTCTCCCACCGACGGCGACGATTGAGAATCCCGGAATAACCTCAATTTGTAAGGACTCAACGAAGTCGCCTGGGTGGAAGATGTTGCCGCGAACAGCTGTCCACTGAGGCCAATATGCGATGCCCCGCAGATCGAGGGTAATGATCTGAACCGTCCCTCGGGCGTGGAGCTCCTGAGGAACCACAGCAACAAGAGAGTGGACTTTACAGCCACGCCAGCAGAGATATTGGGGGCGATCTGTGGGTGCCCTCAGCCAGAAGTCTGTCGGGCGGAGATTGAATGCCCAAGCTGCAACAGTCTCCGGTGTGTTGTCATCCTGTCGCCTCGCATGGTGCAGGTACTGTTCTTGCTGAGTCTGGAAGGCGATGTGCCTGCCTCGTGCAGTTGGCGGCGCCTGTGGGTGCTCTGTGTCCGGGTTCCATGCAGCAGGCTGAGACAACCGGGGTTGGAGCGGGCTCGCCCAGTCTATAACCGCACCTCTCGCAATGATCTTCACCAGGAGACCGTTTTCTGGAGTGCGGCTGTCCTCGGGACCTAAGGGTGCCAAATCTCCTCCCACGAAGACCTCAAAGGGCTCCTCAGTGCCCTTCTCCGCCTGCTGCAGCATGTTGAACCGGTTGATACGACCATTGATGTAGGTGGCAAAGATTGGGCCCCCAATGTCTCGAGCATCAACAACAATAGCCCTTTTGTCAGTCTGATCAATCCATTCCGGGAGGAGGACAAAGCTCGCAAACTCATCATGGACCTGCGGATTGGTGGCCACAACATGTTGCAGCCAAGGTTGTGCACTGACATTGCGTGGGTCCCGAATCGCATCATAGAGGTCGTCGAGGTGGAGCGGGAAGGGCATGGCGACCTCTATACTTTCTGGTTGCGACCACGGAGTGCACAGCCACAGCGAGACATGGACCGCATGATGCTCTTCATCAGAGGGGTCCTCGAGGAGTTCCGGCTCCGGCTCCTCATCGTCGACGGCATCCGGTGGTCTCGGTTCGACAATCGGAGGTCCAGCTGCATAAGCATGGCCAGGCAGCAGGCCTCCGCTGTGTAGTGGGCAGTCCCAAATCAGGCGTTGCTGTGCCCATGCATATTGCTCAGCCGGGGTGTGGTCATGCGCCCACCAATTGGAGGGTCTTCCAGGGCTCGGAGCTATCGCCGAAGAGCTGGGGTTCATTGCTCCCCCTCCAACCAGCATCCCAAAAGCTACAAGCATCTGGAGCCAGGCAGGCTTCAATCTTTTCTTCCGGCCGCTTCCAAAAGGGGCTGCGTACCTCCCGTAGGTGATCAACAGGAGGATCTCAGAAACGAGGACAAACAGCAACAAAGACACCCAGCTCGTCGGCCATGAGTGCTCAGTGCTGATGAGGTAGTCGCTGATCGTGGCCTCAAGATACTCCAGGGCCTCCTCATAGAAATCCAAGAGGTCCCAGTATCGTTTGCGAGGTTCCTGCTTGCCTAAGCAGGTTGGTCTTTCCATCCAAAATTGGCAATGCCGCGCCCAGTCACCACTGTTCCGCAGCAAACCTTGTAGAGGTGGGACACACCGACGAAGCCCACAGACTCCACAGTCAGAGTTATAGTCCATTCCCTGACTGTCTGGGTGGCATTGAGGTCCACGCTGAACCGACATCAATTTGTCTCCTCCTGCTCGCCCTCGGTCCTTGACTTTTCCGGGGCAGGCGTAGGCGATTCGTCCTCGTCGTCCTCGATCAAATTGACAGCTGCATGCCTGGCGGCTTCGAGCTTGCCACTCAGTCCTCCTGATGGTCGCTGTCGCGAGGGCTCCCTGCCCTTCTCCTTGATTGGGGTCCTTCTGGTAATCGACCTGGATCTTGTGCGGGTCGTAGGCGGCGAGGGCATAGCGAGTCTCGTTGTCGGCGAGGTCTGGTAGGGGTCGCTCAGCACCGGCGTTCCAAGGGGACTCTCCCCGAAACCAGGAGGGCTGTGATTTCCCACCATCGCGTCCACCAATGGTGTCGACGTTGCCCTCTTCGGTGCTTTCTCCGTCTGGAGCGGGGTCAGAGGAGCAACGCGAGGTCGTTGTCGCGGCGGCGTTGTCGCCATCACCTTGCGAAGCTTCTCCTGGACATGGGCCACCACCGTATTCGCCATTTCCTCGTCGCTGTCCTCGATGTCTCCCAGTAGGGCATCCCATGCCTTGTTCGCCTCTTGGGGAGCCGGGGCAACACTCGGAACAGTCAGTCGCTCCGGGTGGGCCATCGCTTCCTGGAGCTCCTGGAAGGCACTTGCCTGGGCAGCTTGTCCATCGCTGATGGCCTGGTCGATGCGCTCCGTGTCCTTGACATAGAGCTCGTGGGCACGGACGAACTTCTTCTTCATGTCCGCCTGGAAAGCTTTCCAGTTCTCTTCGATCTGCTCCTTCTCCTCGCACAGTTTGCGGGCCTTGACCTCCGCCTTCCTCGCCGTAGTCACCATTCGCTGAATGGCCTGAACCAGACCCGCTGCCTCGGATTTCTCCTTGGGCTTCTCCTGTGGAGGCATTCTCGGTTGACCACTGCCGGTCGATCGGGTGTAGGAGGGGAAACCCTGGTCGTCCCAGCCATACTCCTGCTCCCATTTGCCAGAAGAGGAAGGCTGCTGCCATTCGCCACCACGGCGGCTTTTGAAGCCTCCGTTCCAGTACGTCCATGACTTCTTTCCCATCTGCCGATGGACCTTGTACTTCGGCTTGGAGTGGTGTTGCTCCAGCAGGGCGATGTCTCTTTGCCAGGGCTTCTTGCCTTGTGCCCGGAGTACGCGAATCCGGCTCCGCGCGGCCGATCGTTTCCTCCGCAGGTGACGATGCCACGCAGGTGAGGCCGGAATTGCTTCGTGCAGCGATGCACTGGGGAATGGGCTATACTGACGGCGGGCAGCCGCAAGCTCGATCCCAAACCCTGCATGACATATGTACATATACATATGAGGGACACTTAATCATTCAATAGAGTTAATAGGGTTCAATCTTATGATGCAACAGGAAGGTCTGAAGTAGAGCAGCGATATGAGAGACCTCCTCTCCGAAAGTTAAAGCAAGCTTCTGAGCCTTCGCTTGAGGTTACGGGTTTTCGACGAGCTTTAGTGCTTGGGGGGCTCTAGGCATTTCAATTAGACCCCTCCATGCCCAATGCTCAAACCGAAAGAACTAAACATTGGAAACATATGACTTTCCCAATATGCTCAAGCCAGAAGCGTGGCTTCCATGCTCAACCCTAAACCCTAAACCCGAAACCCCAAAGCCTAAACCCCTCCATGCTCAGCCCTAAACCCTAAACCCCAAACCCTAAACCCCTCCATGCTCAACCCTAAACCCTAAACCCGAAACCCCAAAGCCTAAACCCCTCCATGCTCAACCCTAAACCCTAAACCCGAAACCACAAAGCCTAAACTCCTCCATGCTCAACCCTAAACCCTAAACCCTAAACCCCAAACCCTAAACCCCTCCATGCTCAACCCTAAACCCAAAACCCGAAACCCCAAACCCTAAACCCTAAACCCCTCCATGCTCAACCCTAAACCCCAAACCCCTCCATGCTCAAGACGACAGAATGCGACATCCCCAAGCCACCGGTTTCGGCAAAGGCCAGGCGGGTCCACTTGGCCTGAGCGGATTCCCGGGGTGCTGCAATAGGGCTTTGGGTTTAGGGTCTTTTGGCTTTAAGGATTTAAGGCTTTTAGGCTCGAAGGGTTCAGGGCTTTTGGGGTTTAAGGGTTTAGGCTTTAGGGCTTTTAGGGTTTAAGGGTTTATGCTTTAGATTAGGGTTTTTTTGGTTTAAGGGGCTTAGGGATTCTAGGGTTTAAGGGCTTAGGCTTTAGGGCCTTTAGAGTTTTTTGGGTTTAGGGGGGTGTTGGGGTTTAGAGGATTAGGTTTTAGGGTTTCGGGTGTAGGCTGCTGCAACCACGCAGAGGCTCCAGGCATCAGGCTGCGGCACGGGGGCCGAAACAGACGAGAGAGAAAGACGACTGCTTGCTCTACTACTACTACTACTACTACCACTACTACTACCACTACTACTACTACTACTACTACTACTACTACTACTGCTACTACTACTGCTACTACTACTACTCATGTTTAGGGGTCTTGGGGTTTCGGGTTTAAGGTTTAGGGTTTCAAGAGGTTGGGGCTTTCGGGTTTAGGATCTAGGGTCTAGGGGTCTTTCATAAGCTAGCTCACCACTGTGACATGTGGGTAGCTATACGGCACCCTTACGGAGAATTCCAAAAAGGACCATGGTTAGAGAACTACTATACCCCTAAACCTGAAACCCTGAACCCCTAAACCCCAAACCCCTATGTAAACCCTAAACCCTAAACCCTTAAACCCTAAACCCTTAAACCCTAAAACCCTAAAACCCTAAACCCCTAAACTAAACCCATGTGCATTGAGCTTCTGGCGCTCTTGTCCATCGACGCCGCAATGTGATCTTGGAAAGCAGGCTATGGGGCCCTAATGTAGGAGCCTTAATAATTAGCATAGGGTTTGGGGCCCCTTTATTTTCATAAGTATAATAAGGAACCCTAAGAAATAATGAGTGATAAGTATTTAGGCTTCTATATTGGCATCCTTGCGGAGTTTTGTATCCCGACGACGAGGAGGGACGACCGAAACGACTACGAAAACGATGAGTATGAGTGCCATGAGCAAGCCTTGTGTTGTGTCAGAAACTCCCACATTAGCCTTGAAATCTCGGACCTGGCCCTAAAACCTGAAGCCAAGGCCAGAAGTTAGGAGAGCCTGGGATGCAGCCGGAACTGAATATAGGGGCCCTGATGACTTACAAACACGTTTGGGGGTATAGTATACCATAGTTAAAATGAGGAACCCCCCAAAATAGTATAGGTACTTATTGCAGCCCCTACTGAATAATCCCTATGATACCCCTTATAGCCATCCTTATAGGCCCCTTCAAAAGGAACCCTATTTTTAAGTATTAAGGCCCCTACTTAAAGGATCATGGGACTTAGTAACTAGGGTTATAAATAGGGTAACTATACTTAAAACCCCACTTGGGGTACTTATAGCCTTACTTACTAAGTCCCCTGACCCTCCAAGTAGACCCTAAACCCTAAACCCTAGAGGTCCCTTTAAGGAGCCCTATATACATCCCTTTAAGGAGCCCTTTAAGAACCCTTACTAAGTCCCCTGACCCTCCAAGCCGGGGAACCCTGGGCTTCGGGGCTGGCCTCGAGGGCCAAAGGCTCAGAGCTAGGCTTGGGGCTTAGGTATAAGTTTTGGGGTTTAGGTATAGGCTTTAAGGATTTAGGGTATAGGTAGAGGGTTTAGGTATAAGTTTTGAGGTATAGGTATAGGGTTTAGGTATAAGTTGTAAATTTTAGGGTATAGGTAGAGGGTTTGGGTATAAGTTTTAGGGTATATGTATAGGTTTAGGTAGAAGTTTTAGGGTATAGGTATAAGGTTTAGGTTTAGGTGTTAGGGTATAATGTATAGGGTTTAGGACCCCCAAGCCGATGGGCCCAACCAAGGAAACCCAACACCCAAACCAGCCAGGTTCCCTCAAGTCTAAGGCTCCGGTCCCTTGGACGCAAGAAAGCCGCAATGTAAACGTGCCTTTCTTGAACTTGGAGTGTGCTGTACGGTTTAGTCGCCACAGTCGTCGCCGCAGTCGTAGCAGTACGGTGGATGATATGAAACCCTGCATTACCCATACTAAGGAATAAACCACACTTCTCATAGTCTAAGGGTCATTAAGGTAATGCAGGATTTATACCATCAACCCTTAAACCCTAAACCCTACACTCATATTTATACCATCCACCGTAGTAGTCGTAGTCGTAGTTGTTGTTGTGTTCAGCCTTAGGGCCTAGGTCCGTATGGCTGCTCCGGACTTTAGGGGTCCTCCCAGTATCAGAGTTTAGTTCGGCTTTAGGGTTTAGGCTTTAGGCTCTAGGGTCTAAGGTTTAAGGCTTAGGCTTTAGGGTTAGGCTTTAGGCTCTAGGGTTTAGGGTTTAAGGTTTAAGCTTTAGGGTTTAGGCTTTAGGCTCTAGGGTTTAGGGTTTAAGGTTTAGGCTCTAGGGTTTAGGGCTTAGGGGCTTAAGGGCTCTCGTCTTCATGTGAAACGTCTCATCCTGCGATCATAACAATCATCACCATCACTGCCGTCAGCACGGTCGCTGAGCTATTGTTACTACCAGTGAGCTCTCACTGTTGTTGCTAGTCACTGCTAGTCTTATCAATACTACCACCGCTGGGAAAAGCCATACTGCTAGGAGCAGTCTTGCGATCAAGATGCCTGAAAGCTCATGGGAGCCTCATAGAATCAAGAACTCTGAGCGCAGACCCTAGATTAAAAGGATCCTTCAGGTAAGGAACCCAGAAGAATGTGCCGAATTGTGAGAAAACGCTCAGACACCCATAAAACCACATCAACCCCTATCAAACCCTTGCACAAGCAAGCTTTTTTCTCTTCCTCGTGAGAGTCTCGACAGGAGGTCCTCTGTGGGCTTTGTCGAAGTTCGGGCTCTTAGTGGCTGTTGCTACCCGAGCCTGCAGTTTACATTGGATTAGGGTCAAGTTTTCGGGGCTCGAGTCTCGAGTTTCGGGTCTCGGGCTTAGGGTTTAGGGTGAGGGTTTAGGGCTTTGGGTTTAGGGTTTAGGGTTTAGGGTTTAGGGCTTGGGTTTAGGGTAGGGGCTTGGACATTGGGTGTGGTTTAGTGCCAAAGCCTCGGGCTTGTTTATCTTGGGCTGGATTTTCTGCCTCGGGATTCTCGGGTTCAGGGCTTTCCGGCTAGCCAGGGTACCAGGCCATCGGAGTGCCATAAGGATTTGCCCATCAAACCATCACATCAGAAGCTGAACCCTAAAGCACTTGCCTGTATGGTATACTATCATTTACTCTAAGACACACTAAAACCTTCGGCGAGATGTTCAGACCCGTATATTCAAGCCATTGCCAGGCTTCAAGAGAGCCACCGAGAGCCGTGGTAAAAACCAAGAAGCGCGAATCCCTCAGTCCACGAACAACTTACGACCTGCGGCGTCGTGGGATCTAGGGTTGAGGACTTAGGGTTTAGGGCGTGGGGATAAGAGTTTTTGGGTTTAGGGTTTAGGGGGTATTCCTGGTATTCCTGTGCAGACTCCAGAGCCCTATTCGGGCGCGTCTCAAAAATCTACGCAACTGAATTCTCTGTGTGAAACATGGTGTTGGGGCGGGCCAGCCAGAATTCGTTGGTACCCGTTCTAGGGCCCTCTTTGGCACGTCGCGAGACCGAACCGTGTATCCATGCCTGGACCTGCTGTGCTGGACGGTACAAGGCTTTGATACGCTGGAGCGTGATCTCGGATTCTGGCAAGCCTGCCAGGGCCTCCTCATAGGACGGGAGGCGTGGTCCGGCACATTGCAGTGGTGGCCGCGCCGCCACATGCTGCTGCCAAGCCCCTCTCTTTCGAGCCTTCTCCTGTGCTTTGTCGTAGGCCTCGGCCTCGTGAACCCCAATCAAGTCCATGGGCGGAAGAACCAGGGCACAACGGAGAAGGCAGTCAGCATGCTGCCGGAGGTGGTACTGTACACGGACGACAGAATGCAGCCATTTGTGGCAGGCCAAGCAGTAAGGCATCGGCGCGAAATGACGAGACGGGGACAGCGACCCATGGGCACGAGCTTCGTGCACCGCAACATGTTTGTGGAGCCGGAAAGAAGCCTCACACCAACGGCAGCGGAAAGGCAGGTCCTGCACCCTCTGTTCCAAAGGCGGCGGCACGACCGCAGGCTGTCGGCTCCATTGTAACAAGTCCTGTCCGAAGCCCTTGACCGCCTTACGAACCTGTTGTGGCCACCAGGCCCCGTCATCTCTGAAAGATTCCAACAGGCTGGTGATAGGGCATGGCATGACCAGCAGCACCGCTGCAGCATCGCTGTATGCCGCGACAGCACGTATATCAAGTGCCAACATGGAAAGCCAGGATGCCGCTGGCCGCTGTTGCCAGTGCACGAAAAGCATGTGCATGAGCTGGGCGGGGCCTGTGGCGAAGAGTCGCCGTAAAAACACCGCACGAGCCATGGCTAGTGCAAGGAGCGGGGATGGAGCCCCAGCATGGAGGAGGACACTGTAACTGTGCACGTGTTCATCCTTCTCCCGACGTCGGTACAAAGCCCGCCACAAACTCACATAATGCTTGCACCACGTCCTACGATGCACCGCACAAGTCAAGTCAGTAATGGAACTGGCGAAGACAAAGCGGGATAGAACGAGCGAGCGAAGCAGATGAATGCGGAGCGTGAGTGGCACGCTGGCCGAACTGAACAGCTGTTTCCGAAGGGGACGCAGCACAGAGCAGGCCTGTGCGTACCGAAATGCAATCTCTGTGGCAGAGGCACAGTTCGCTGTGACAATACCCCCTAGATGTCGGTAGGCATCTACAACGGGAAGGAAGTGCTCCCGGCCGGAGAGAGTATCCCGCAGGGCATAACCAGGTAGCCCCTTTGGATTGAGAGGAGAGGGCAGAGCAGCAGACCTGGCGCACATGCTAGGCAGGAGAACCGCAGACTTGTCGACTGCAAAGGTGAGCTCAACACCAACAGCCGTGGCGAGCTCCAAGTGCACCGTCGCGGCTGCAACAATGGCATCATGTAGGGCAGGCTCGGAAGAGGCCTTTTGCATGTTCGCATAATCGTCAGCCCATGCAACGTGGTTGATACGGCTGTCGGTGGGTGGTTCATACCACTCCGCCCGCTGGCCGCAGGCAGGAATATGCGTGCTCAAACCCTTTTGATCAAGCGCCTGGTCGATGGCATGAAGGTATCCCGCCAGACTGAAGCCGAATAGCAAATCAGCAAGTGGGTCACCGGGCCGGCTACCTCGGGAGGTAACCGTGAGCACGCTCGATTTATCGAGTCTGAACCACGTGCCGCGGAAAAGGTCTGCCACCAGAGCCGTGGCATGTTGTCCCACCCCCGCTGCCGGCAAAAGAGCGAGGTTTGACATGTGTCGCTGCAGTTCACAGACAGCAGCTGGCGGCAGGCCGAGGCGATGGATGAGTGCCAACAACGGCCTATCATCAGAAAGGGTGGGGACCAAGGTGTGTCTCAGCATGCGATAGTACGCAGCTTTGACATAATAAAAGGTAACTGCAGCCGTATTGGCCTTGTGGACAAAGAACCCCATGAAGGCACGGACCATCAATGCAACAGTGTCCACACCGACACCGCGAGAAGTGCCGGCCTGCAATGGGCCTTTAAAGGAGTCCAGGCTCGGCAGCAGCTTAGCGCGTAGAACCCGATGATACAACTTGCCCATTGTGCTGGCCATCAAGATGGAACGAAAATTTTCACACCGCAAAGCCGCAGCGGCCTTCTTGGCCAACGCAACAAGGCAACCTCCTCTCCACTCGACTGGCTCTTGAACTTGAAGACTGGATTTCAAGAAAAGTGGCAACATACACAAGGCGGAATTGGCAGGCGACAGGCGGTAGACCTCCGCAGTAAGCCCATCAGCCCCGGCCGCCTTGTTGTGATGCATAGCTGCAACCTGCATCTCAACATCCCCAAGTGTAGGCAGACACTGCCAGTCAAAGACTGGGCCGGCAGGCAGAACAGGAATATCCGGGTTGGCAAAGAAAGCACCATAATCCTCTGCATCAATGCAACGCCCAGCCTCCTGTTCAGCAAAATGCGCTCGCCACCGCTCAGCTCGGTCTGCCGGCGTTTGTGCAAAGCTGCCATCCGCACATAGGACGGCTGGAAGTGGGGTAAAACCCGATCGTCGGGCCGACCTCGCCTTGGGAAAGGCTCGCCGAACAGCGGCAAACAAGCGCCGGGGATCTCGAAGGTCTTGAAGCTGAACTTCCTCGACAAGGCCATGGAGATAGGCAACCCTATCAAGCTTGAGTGCCCGGCGCAGGTCCCCGGCAAGTCGATTCAGCCTAGCTGCGGCAGCCGCAATGCTGTGATCCATTTGCCGCAACCAATCATGCGCTGCGGGCCGGGCATGAGCTGTCAGAGGAACGGATCTGGTGCCAGCAACAAAGGCAGCGAATGCAATGATAAGACGACGACGCCGGAGCTCGACGTTCTCACACCGCAGGTAGCTCCGGATCTGTGCCCTTTCCCTTACAAGGGCAAGGGTTTCCTGGCTAAGATGGGCCTGGACCGCCCCAGAATCTGGACTAGGACTTAGACCTTCACAGGCCTGCACCATATCCGGTACTAGCTCAGCAAAATGGCCATCGGGGCCGGACTGCCACGAGATGCTAGGCGCATCAGACAGCCGTTGAATGAAGAGCTGAGTCTGCTCTCTGGTGGGTCGAGTAACCGGCCGGCACGGCCGTCGTGAAGCACGCTGGTAGAAGGCTGGTGCCGCTTTGCGCCCAAAACTGGCAGAAAGGCACACCGGCCTATGATCAACCCGTAGCTGCATGGACTCCAGCTGATCCCAGACCCAGGTATGCAGCTCAAAGGACTGCCATGCAATAGGGACGCCAACATAATCGATGCGTCTTCGAGTGCTTTCCCCGAAAGCCGCGGGTGCCATCCAAGTCCAAGATGACCCTGTATGGACCCCAGCAAAAGTGGAAGGGACACAGCACCCGACACGAAGCAGGAATTCATGAAAGACGGCACCTGCCTCACCTTCCGGCTCCGCATCGTGTCCAGAGACAGCTTCCGTCTCGACATCTCCAAGCCTGCTGTTAGCATCGACTAAGAGGATCACGTCCGATCCGTCAGGACGCTGTTCCAGCTCTGTTGCGCGCAAGCTCCAGAAGTCTCGAGCGGCGGTACAGTCTGTGCCCAGGACCCGTGGTCCATGGGCCACAAGAATGGTAAGCTTGCACCATGGAGCACAGATTTGCGCCTGTAGATGCCGTGGCGAGTATCCAGTGACCACGACATGGTCACGATGCAGAGTACGAGGCTTCCGGCCGGCCCGGCAAATAGGCACTCTGAGGTTCAACCACAAAGAGCATCCATAAGCTGCCATTTGCCTCCGCCGCAGCATTAAGCATCAGCAGGTCTTTGTCGGGGAGCACAGCATCTGTGGGGAGTCGTGTTTCCTGGAGGCCGAGCGCCCAGACACCACTATCGATCATCTGTTGTTTCAGGAGTGCACGCTTGCCAGCTATCTGCATACCAAAGGAACCTGCCCTAGTCTTACGGCCTTGAGCAGCACCCGGATCGAACATAGTGAGGACGTTGTAAGTGGCAACTGTAAAGGCAAAAGCTAGATCCGTGGCAGCAGTATGCACATCACGAACGCCCATGCCCGGCGCAGCGGGCACCGGCCGAGACTGGGTCTGTAACCGACGGGCCTCAACCTCCAAAGCGGAAAGCGCCGGCAACTGCGAGCTGGAAAGGTGCATCATCCATGACCACGACAGCAGTGGATGCCTGAGCAGACGAGCCGGCCATGAAGGAAGAAGTCGATCATATGGATCTTCTTTTTGTCGGCGTGCTCGTTTGGACAGCTGATCACAGAGCTCATTGCCGAGAACTCCCGCGTGTCCGGAAACATGCTCATGTCCAAGCTTGTACCACACAGTAGCTCTTTGGCGCAACGCAACCGCAAGCTTGACAAGCTGACTCGGCGCTGCCTCGCCTTGTCGTTGAGGTGGTCGTTGGTCCCCAAAGACACCTGCGCCAACTACAACAGCGTCGTATCGCATCAACATAGGCACTCGAAACCTGTGTCCACAGTCGAGGACCCATGCAAGCGCCCAAACCAAGGCAAGAGTCTCACCCTCAAGGGCATCTTCGTGTTGCTCCCCAACCCAGAAGGGCGTGCCGGCCGACACGGCAGCATGAGCTGCCCAGCCGACAAGGTACCGGCCAAAGTCAGTGACGGCCCAAACAGAGAAAGCCCAGGCACATGGAGCCACTAGCTGACCTTCAACAGCGCCATCGGCGGAGCCATCTGTATAAATCTCGAGGCTGAGCAAGGTAGCCTCAGCGGCACGAGCTTCCCAGTCCACAATGGCACCAAACTTCGCACGCCATTCCGCAGGGACTTGGGCATCAGCAAGCAGCTCACTTAGGTCAGAGTCAAGCCAATCCTGACCGGAGGCGAGTGCATCCTCAACAGGCCCAAAAGGAGTGGGTAGCAGGATCCCGAGCCCATGTACGAGCTGCTGGAAGGGAGTGGCCGGCACAAGTGTGTCGAGGGCAAGCACAGAAGACTGGATAGGAGTACTGTTTGAGTCTCCTTCCCTGACGCTCTCGGAAGCCGTGTGCTCGAACAGTGTCTCCAAGAGTGTCGCAGCCAAGTAGAAAGCATACCCGGCACTGTCCTTCGCGGCCTGCTCAAGAAGCGTCACAAGTCCATTACTGTCATGGCTGCACGCCGTGTGCTCCAAGGCAGAGGGACACATATGAGCAAGAGTTGTGTCCTCTACGCACGGCAAGGAGCGCGGCACAAGGCACGGAGTGGGGAGCCTCCGGACGGCAGCAGCATGGGCCTGGCTGAAGGCGATGCCAAAAGCACAGTCGTCAAGACCGCTGCAAGTCGGGGGTCTGGTCACGAAAGCAGTTGCACCTTGCAAACAGAAGCCCAGAAGCACCAGAGCAGAAAGGTGCAGGGAACGTCGGCGCGCTCCTGGTTCCCCGCCTGCAAGCGCGAGGACAACCGTGGCAACTGTGAGACACGTAATCCCTCCATCCTTGCCGGTGTCCGATCGCAGGAATAGGTGTGGAAGGAGGCAGTGACAAGTGACACAGAGGATCCCAAAGTACAGAAGGCCAACTATGCACTCTGCAAGCACAACCTGGAAAACAGAGGTAGAAGGAGACCTGCCCAGAGGGTGGGCGTCATGGTTCGAAAGGCTCTCCTGCCACATGTACATCACGTTGCTCTTGGATGCATGGTCCCCAAAGGATCTTTCCACTGTGGCTGGCGGTGGCAGCTGTGAGACACGGCTCTGTAGAAGAGGTCCGGTAGCCGATTGGCTGCCACGACTTGGCTCTGGTCGCGACGGGGGCCGATCGTCGCCGAGCCAACAATCCCAACTCCCTGGATCAGTATCGTAACCTCGAGACGGGTCAAGATCGTCATCAGGAGGGGTGTGTGTGGAAAGTGTATAGAGGTCAGAGCGACCGCGGAAGCAGTAGGCAGTCAGGATGCAGCCTGCTTCGGTATGGAGCCACTGTTGATCGACTGGTACTCCACTGAAAGCAACACGCCACGGTGCTGGGACGCCTTGCTGTAGAGCCCTCAAGGGGGGAAAGGTATCAAGCCATCCGTCAAGAGTGACAAGTGGAATCCAGCCTTTCAACACACGTCTTGCGTCTAGGAGGCAAACAATCGGCCGGCTGCTGAGGGAGAGGCTGCCAACTGCAATGGCAACAACGACAGTATGACATACTCTGCCCAATTGACTGACATTGACTGGGCGAGGGATGCCTGGCTGAAGAAGAAGTTCCGATGGTGGGCAGCCGAGGAGACGAGCAGCATCCTCACGGTAGTGCCAAGAACGGCTGGGATCTAGCTGAAACACCTCAGTACCGCTCGTGGTGACAAGACCGTAAGTGTTGCGCGTGTGGTCAACTGGAAAAGCCGGGCCGGCGGCCCAAGGCAAGTCAGAGGCCAACATGTCTGTCAACGACCATGCCTCCGGAGGTGGCATCGACCTGGCACAGATGCGGACAACAGACCCGGTGTCCAACATAACCTCTTCGTGCGGCCCCACTGGTCGCTGATCTCCAACGAAGATGTGGACCTGTGCCTGATCCCCTAGGTCTGCTGCATCCTGGAGGAAGGCCCCTGAAACAGTAGGGGGGGACGGCATGACGAAAAGGCGTTGCTGCCACGCATAAAGGTCGACACAGATGAACACCGCGCCTTCGGACCACTGAGGGGTGGCCAGCAAAAGGCCCCACCGAGCATCTGGCTGCACAGTGACTGGCGTAAGAACCGGGAAAGCACGTGCAAGATCCGGATTGCGACAAGCCTGGACTGCTGGAATCACCGTGTCTACAGACTGGGGAAGCTGCAGATGCAGAGCAACGGTCTCAACTGAAAAATCAGGCGCAAGCACTCCGAAGCAAAGCGGGGTGGGCACAGGATCGGGGGAGGTAGCCGCACCCGCTAATGCGCCAGCACTGGGGAACAGATGTTCATCAGGAGAAGCCGCGCCACCTGGTGAGGGCACGCTACCGGTGGTCCTAGGTGACCGACTGCGCAGTCTAGTCGAAGGGCCGCCTGTATCGCCATCTGGCCCCCCTGCTGGATCTGACTCTGGCCCAGAGGAGCCACCCTCGTCCCCAGGGGGCCCGGAATCCGTACGTTCATCCATGAGGATGTCTTCCACATATTCGACTGTAAGAACCTGCCCAGAAGTGACACGGAGCATTGGCCCTGCCGCTGTATTTTCAACAGGTGCCCCCCATATGGCAACACTCCGCCCTGCCGGACAGAGTCGGAGGAAGAAGCGTTCCAAATCTTGCAGGGGCACAACAGCACTGGCCAGCAGCCTCCACTCAAACCCTTGAAGGATGCGACGACAGTCAAGCACCACAATCAAGCGGTTCTCGGGTGTCCGGGCGGGAGGACAGGGGAGGCGTGATAGCCTTTCAGTGGCGACCAAAACCTGAGTCGAAATGTATCCCTGATCGAAGTGATTTTGGGTGCGGGGATTGGTAGGCTTGATGGTCAGGGCCGCGTCGTCGGCCCTCAGCTGCCGCACGAGATCGCTGCGAAAATGTGGTCTTCTGCCCTGTGCAACAGTAAAACGCTGTGACCCACCATCGGTGAGTATGTGGAAAAAGGTCCCTGGGGCTTGACCGAGACCTGGCACCGCTGCCCGAAGACTCCAGTGGCTGCTACTTTGAAGCATGGTTGCAAAGTCAAACATCGCAGGCGGCCGGTGTCCTGCTGGCACACAGACTATAACCATACCGGAAATTAAGTCTATAATCTGGCCTGCCCGGAGTGGCTGGAGTAATCCATGCACAAAGAGCTGGTGGCCATCAGTAGCCTGAAAACCTGCAGCGATGAGCAGGGATTCTCTGTTGAGGACTGGGTGGACAAACGCAGAGAAGAAAGTCGCGTTGACTTGTCGGCAGTCAAAAAGGACTACTACCTTGCCAGAGTTCCAGTCTGGACCCGCCAGCACAACTGCGAAATCCCCAAGTGGATGAGGCTGTGCAACAAAGAGCTGAGGAAAATGATGTGCGGTGTGTGCCGTCCGGTAGTCCCCTATGGCAGCAAGCGCATGTTCAACCCCACATGGCAGACACAGTGGGATCTCAAACAACTCAGCAACGTATTGCGGGACGAAGACAGCAACGAGGATAGGGATCCAGCCCGCCTCAGCTGGAGGAGCGTCCAAGGTGGGCGCAGGTCCCGCCAAGGCCTGCGGCTCGGTGTGGAAGGGCACCTGAGGCCTTGCTGCATGCCCTTGCAAAGCACCTGCTGGTGCTGGAAGCCCAGCTGCGGTGGGCGTAGAACTGATGCTCCCATCATCGTGCGCAGCATGGAAGCGAAGAGTAGAGACCTCCCCACCGGAGGGTGACAGGTCTGTTCGGGCAGACCCCTCCTGCTCTGTGGAATCCTGTGCTGCTACCCGCTCAAAGATGGTGTCAGGCCCTTGCTGGGACGGCAGAATATCACTCTCATCAGGAGGGCGAACACTCGCACCTAGGGCAGGTACCTCAAGCCGTACTTCGGCTTCGTCTTCCCGACCATCCCAGGCGGGTGGAGAATCGGCAGAACGGGATTCTCGAGACCGTATTTGACTGGAAGAGCTGGAGGAGCTGTCTGACTCTGAAGTATCTGCCCTTGGTAGCATGGCGATCTCACCACTGCGTGCCTTGCGTGCGTAGAAAAGAAGCGACTCATTACCGCGCAGCTGGATGTCCTCGCCTTGTTGCACCCCTCCTGCAACCTCAACCCGATAAGCCGGATGCACATGCAGGTCGAAGGCCGAGAGAAGACTTGGTCGATGCACGACGTGGCAATGGGTACATATGAACCTGGGCTTCAAACCCAAGGGACGCAGGTCACAGAACACAAAGACATCTCTCCTGGCCGCATGTAAGGCAGAGGCCCCTTGAGGGTTGGGCGCATCAATGACGAGGATGGCATGTGAAGCATGATCGCCATGCACCTCTAGATCATCGATCTGAAAGGTGCAGTATGTGAGCTCTGCAGCAGGGCGGGCAACAAACCGCGCGATGGCTTCAACAACCGTCTCTCCATAATGGTGATGTGGAGGGATGAAGTACCTTGTGTTGCCGTACAGGGCACAAACGCCCGCAGTGAACTCAACAGTGGGCATATGTTCGACGGCACCCCATTCTGCACCCGGCTCAAAGAGACTATCAACGCAAACCTGCAACACCCGGGTATCAAAACCATACAAGGCCGTAATCACATCCCCGTCTACTAGCTCAACGGGCATGTTATAGGGCCAAGTGTCGGCCCGCGCCCCAACGTGCAGGCAGAGCGGGTGGTCACTGTGATGCGTGAGCGGTGTGATGAAAGCAACCAATGCCCCATAGTCCAAGCGTGGTGGCAGAACCGTCGCAAAGTATCTGCCACCGGCATGTGTGAGGTCAAGGACTACGGCAACACCGCCATGGTTTTCGTGTGGACGGATCGCACTGGCAACACGGACAAAGGACGCGTATCCCTTAAACCTTTGGGGACAGAGGGGGACGACATAATCAAACAGACCCTCAGGAACCCCAGACACGGTGCGACGGACTTCTTTAGTCACCTGATGCAGACCCCAACCTGGCTCAACCGAGATCGTAGCTGTGACAGCATGGTAATACGGTGTATGCACATACACACCAAGGCTGGACGGGCCAGCACCGACTGAGCAAGCCTGGCTGACAGAAGACGATGCAGGGTCGGTAACTGATGCTCCTGCACGGTCGACCCATGGCAGGGTGACATGGTGCGTACCATCATGTGGGATCAACTCATCAGGTTGGATCTCATGTGGCCGTCGTCTGTGCGCACGGTCAGCAGCAGGGCATCCTTGTGTGTCTGGACGCGTCATGCCATGGCATTTCGTCCAGGGGACGACAGTGGCAGCCAAGGTCAAGGACGTTATGCTCCATGAGTGCGCCTCAACCGCTTCCGGTAAAGACAAGGCCAGCAGGAAGACATAGCAGCCTCGCGCAAGGGGACCGCGACAGACACATGTCGGTTGCCGGGTGTAATGTCGCGCTGCCTGACATGTGGCAGTTCTTTCCTTCCGCACAGCGGCAACACAACCCAACGGCACCAATGCAAAGGTCGGAACCCAACCAAGAAGCCGATTTGCCCGACGTCGACCTCCACACGCAAAAGAAGATGCAGACCAAACAAGAAGGCCGCTGAGGCAACCACTGACTGCAAAATGAAATCCAAGGGCAATGGCACCCGCATGAGTTTCCAAACTTGCAGTGTCAAGTCGCCCAAGCCACAAAGCACACAGCCAGCAGCATAACAACACCCCGACATTGAGGTCGCTGGCCTGGACCATAGCACCGAGCACAGATGGTCCGAGAAACTCGGACCTGGTCGAGCCTGTGGGGCCCACCCGGAACCTGAGGTACAGCAAGGTGGCGATGTGACGAAGAGCAGGAGCCAAGGCTCGACTCAACCTGCTGAATGCACTGCATAGCCAAAGCAGCGCAAGGCAAAACAGTCCGACCCAGAGCACAGAGCAAGCTTTGTCATTCAGATGGCTGGTTTGGACAGCCAAATCTGCGACGTCCTCGCAGACCACAGAACAGAGGCTGAAACTACTGTTGTGCCCAGACTTCGTAAACCCTTTGAGGTGTTGCGCCCAGAGTCCGAAGGCATCAGTGCCATCAGAACCCACTCGTGGGCGGCACCGTTGTGCACATTGCTGCATAAACCGGTTGTCAGCCGTCGACCCAGAGCCACCGATACGACTGTTCGGCGCTTGACAAACCTGTCTATCAGCATAACCAAAACCTGGGTCTAAACCCGAGGGACTAGGGGGAGAGGGCAGAGGACCCCTGTGCTGGCACGACAAACTGCCCGCTTCAAGAGCACAGCAGGCAGCCACATTCAGCCCATGGCGAAGGCACCAGTTCCTCCAAGTCAAGGAGGGAGCCGGAGCCGAGGAAGACAAAATCCATGCGACTGTCGTTGGAGGAAGGCAGAAATCCAGCATACAGGAAAGATGGGTCTGGCACGGGTACACAGGCTCGGTCAAAACTGTACAGCAACACCTATACTGTACAACCGACTTTGCTCTCAGATCCTCCGACTGCTCCAGCCGAAAAACGCATGAGCTTCGACCGTCGCCTTCCGCACCAAAGCAGCGAAGTGCCTCCGAAGGAGCGTCTTCGCGCCAAGGCACTTCTGGATGACAGGAAGCCCATGCCCTTCGCAGGGGAGCAGCCACTACCCACAATCTCCATCTCCCGTGCCTTCTTCGGACTCGTTCTCCTCTTCTTCCTCGTCGTCCGCAAGGATGTTGAGACGTCTGGCACCCGTTGGCACGGGATCCGTCGTCTCCTCTGCTCTGGACGGCCCTCGGTCTCGCGGACCGCCAAAAGGCTCCAGCGCACGTCGACGCTGAAGACGGTCTCCCAAGGTCGGGCTGGGTCCATAGCCTCCATTGTGTATGGCATCCGCTCCAGTGGTTGGTGCAGCAGGAGGTGCCACAGCTGGTGCTGGGACCATGTGACCAGGAGGCATATGAGCAGGTGGACCGGTCGTACCTGCCACATCCATGTCCCCTGAAACTGCAAGTCCAGGGCCCGGAACTGGCAGCATCGGCGGACCAAAGCCCGGAGGAATGGCACCCGACATGTAGGAAGCTGCCAGGTACGGATCCATCATCACTGGTACTGGCGATCTCATAGCAGGCGTCGGAAACATGCCAGGGGGAGGAGCATGTCCAGGAACAGGTGTCCTTGGTGCGACGTGCACCAGTCATTTCTCCTGGCCCTCGGCTGTCCATGGCGCGGCGAAGGACAGCCCCATAGTCCGACTGATCCTCTGTCTCCCAGCTGGCAAAGACCTGATCGACTGAAGGCAGCTCGGCCATCGCCACATCCTGTGGCTGGCCCTGTTCCTGCATGAAGACCTGTCGAAGAGCACCGCGGGCTTCTTCCTGTGCTGCCTCGGCCTCGACGATCTCTTTTGCCATGCGCTCCTGGTCTTTGGCAAAGCGGCCACGCTCCCGGGCAAAAGTCGCCTTGAGGGAGGCCTCGTACTGCTTCCACTTGGCCGCACCGGTCTGCTTCGCCTTCTTGAGCTTGTTCACTTTCTGCTCGGCCTTGCGTGTCTGATTGAGGGCCGTCTGCAGTGTAGGAACCAAACCTGCGTTGGCCGCGTCCGGTGGCCTCGCATCTGCTCCATCGGCACCCGCTGCCCCGGTGGCATCCTGAGTGAGATCGATGGTGTTGTAGCTGGGGAAGACCGGCCCTTGATTCGCTTGCCACGAAGGCCGCGATCGATGCGAGGGCGGCGAATAAGCACCTGGCCATACACGGTAGTAGGACTCGTCCTTTACCCATGGCTGCTGATTGTACTTTCCTCTTCCCATGCCCAGTAGTGATCGTCGTCTTGTCGGGCAAGTTCCGTGGTGCTGAGCTAACACCGAAAGGCGTCGCTCAGACACTTGACGGCCGTTGGCAATCGCCTTTCGCAGGCGAGATCGCACCTTGCGCCGGTGCCGATGCCAGGTGGGAGAAGGAGGTATGGCTACGAAGGCCAGACAAATCTACGCCGACGTTGCGGCTGGGGCTGCCGATGTTCTTCTCGCTGATGAGAAGCGATTCGAGCCCTAGGGTTTAGGGGGTAGGGTTTATTTAGAGTTTTAGGGTTTAGGGTTCAGGCCAGGCTTGGCGTTTTAGGGTTCAGGGTTTAGGGATTCAAGGCTTTGGGATCTTAAGTTTGGGGTTAAAGGCTTCAATCTTCAAAGCTTGGGGTTTGGAACTGCAGGCTGCGTGTTTGGAGCAAAGGCTTAGTGTTTAGGTTTGAGGTTTAGAGCGTATGAGCTTATACGGAGTAGGCCTTAAACCCTAAACCCTAGGTTTCTTGAACATAAGCTCTTCGGATCCGTTGCTCTACTGTCAGAACCGAGGCCAGAGGAGAGCTTTGCAGGGTTTAGGGTTTAGGCACAGCGCAAAAATGCTCAGAACAAATCATAACGGCGGAGACAGCAAAAGAAAAATAGGTGCTACTACCAGATTACTCATCCTAAACCTTTAAACTCTAAACCCCAACATCCTAAACCCTACTCATCCTAAACCTTTAAACTCTAAACCCCAACATCCTAAACCCTATCCCAAACCTTTAACTAACTCTAAACCTGAACATCCTGAGCCTAAACCCTAGAGTCCTTAACCCGATAACGGCAGTCCTTGCTCGATGCAAGCAAAAACCTGCGCTGTGTGCACAGTTGGAAACCTTTCGAGCCGAAAGCCCTATGCCGCGCTTGGAGTACCTAGGACGGTTCCTTTGAAGGGATCTATAAGGGGTACCTTTAAGGGGATCCGTTAAGGGATCTATAGGGGCTTTAGGGTTTAAGGTTTAGGGATATAAACCCTGCATTACCTTAAGGACCCTAAACTATGGGAATTACGGCATATTCCTTATTGTGGGTAACGCAGGATTTTGTCCATCAACAGTAGGACTAGGAGTTAGGATTAGGGGGGCCATTGGGGATATGGACCCCTCAATAAGGTACCCT
Organism: Symbiodinium sp. CCMP2592; assembly: GCA_905221615.1. Lineage (NCBI taxonomy): Eukaryota > Dinophyceae > Suessiales > Symbiodiniaceae > Symbiodinium > Symbiodinium sp. CCMP2592. The sequence continues at coordinate 52,856 of CAJNDT010005523.1, read as the reverse complement.
TCTTACGAGAGCCAAAAGTAGGGTCAAGAACGGTCCCCTTTAAGGCGTCTCCCTAATACTACCTAGGAGTACCCTTATGGCAACCTTGTAGTATCCCTACCCCTTACAGTATACCTTTCGTGGTCAGAGTCCAATCGCTTTACGGCATCCCGCGCTGAGATTCTCGAGCCACAGGGCCTCTTACGAAGGATCACGGGACTTCGTAACTAGGGTTATACATGAAGTAACTAGACTCATAATTTCTTGTAGCCCTAATTAGGTAACTTATGACCTTACTTACTAAGTCCCCTGATCCTCCAAGTATCTAGCATACAGACGTTGCAGACTCTTGCGCCGGAGCGGGGTCCGTGCATCACATATCAACACTCAGATCTAACTTCTAACTATTCAGGGCCCAAGGTCAAGGAGGCGCCTTGAGCTCAGGGAATGTAGGGGCCTGAATTCGAGCAGGGTTTCGGATGAGAATACAATTTGATAAGAAACCTCAGGAGTAATCGATGTTGATAACTATTCATGCTTCTAGAATACTTCGGGACCCCAGACCCTAAACCCTAAACTTCTCTTTCCCATGGCTTAGTGCCCGGCCAATCAACCAAGTCCAGTCCCAGAGAGTACTGAGTCTCCTCGCAGGCGTCGGGTCTTTCAACAGGGCCTTATAATTGGCCCATTATACTATAATTAAACTACGGAGCCCTCAAAATAAGGTAATTGTTCTGGTCTCTATGTTTAAAGGTTTTTAGGGCTTCAGGGCTTCAGGGTCTTTATGGCATGTACGGCTGAGGGGTTAGGGTTCAGGGTGTGGGGGGAGGGGGGGTTGGCTGGCGATGATGCTGATGAGGGTGCCGGCAGCGGGAGGATTGTGATGATGGCGGTGAGGAGAGCGAGGAGCAGGAGGAAGAGGAGGAGGAGGAGGAGGAGGTGAATGACGATGGTTTTGATATGCATGATACATCAGTAGTAATATTTTCTCACCAGCATGGGCACTATCGCGACTGGTAAGACCTGCACCATAACCGCGACACTGTCTTGCTGTAACACGATGAAACTTATTTGAACAATTGGAATATGCTCGCTAGTTTTCTTTTCCAACTTGTGAGGCCTATTCTGGATACTTTGACTCTTGGACACTTGCTATTTCGACGGTCCTGGGTATTCTGTGATGTTCACAGCCCTCATCGTATTTGAGGTTGTGACACTGCTACTTGCTGCTGCTGTTGTCACAGCTGCCGTGGCTGTTGCTGCTGTTGATCCACTGAAAGCTTCTGCACTTCAAGAGGCCAACTCATATAGGGACCTTAATAATTACCTATACTATTTTGGGGGCTCCTTATCATAATGTTAGCCAAATGGGCCCCATTCAGGCTCCTATATTAGAGTCCGAGTCCCGACAACCGCGAGTCTGAATTTGAATGCCTCATGACGGCCCGCCTCGTTGTCCTGCAGGTACACCCGGATGCTCAGGAAGTCCTGCCAGGCACATGACATTCTTAAAGGATCATGGGACTTAGTAATTCGGGTTGTAAACAAGGTAACTATACTTATAAGTACTTATAACCCCAAGTAGGGGACGTATAACCTTACTTATTTGGTCCCCTGATCCTCCAAGTTGACATGGTTTCTGATTTCGTGAGGATTGATCGGAGCCTGGGTCGGGTATCTGGGATTCGCCGAAGCTGAGCCGCTTAGCGTGAAGGGTTTGGGGGTTTTTGTTTAGGGTCTACTTAAAGGATCAGGGGACTTAGTAACTAGGGTTATAAAAAAAGGTAACTATACCTATAATTACTTATAACTTATAACCCCATTCACGGGACTTATAACCTTACTTACTAAGTCCCCTGATCCTCCAAGCAGGGTTTGGGATTAAGGTTTAGGGCTCTGAAGGTGTCTCAACCCAGAACCGTCCGTGGGGCACGCCGTCTCGCATCGCTTGCATCCCACGCAATCCTGCAGCAGAGGAGATTGGGAGAAGGTCTCAGACTACTACCAAGGCCTCAATAATTACGTATGCTATTTTGATTTGGGGGCTCCTCATTATAATTATAGTGTAACGGGCCCCTGTCCTAGGTCCCTGAAAAGCTTATATACGATATCGACACAATCAAAAGGCCGAGCCCTGAACCCCTGGACCCTACCCACTCCTCCTCCTTGCTGTGAGTTAGTAGCATTTACCTAGCCTTCTTGATAGACTTTCAGGTGCTTTGGCACTGTGCGGAAGTACATGGGTCTGGGGCTTCTTGCACTTCACATGTGAGACCGAAGGGCCTTGGGTCTGTGGTTGTAAGTTACCGCTCAAGACTGAAGCACCTGTTGCACCTTAAGCAACAAGCCACAGACTGCTAAACTCGACCTAGAACTTCAAAGCCCCCGAGGCCGAAACCTCGAAAGTTGATACTCGCGACTGCCCCTTGCACTTAGGGTTTCAAGGTTTCCCTCAACCCTGAATTTGATATAACAGAAGCCCTAACCCCCAGACCCCCAAGCCCAAAAAGCTGAACCTGAAATGCCACCCACAAGTCTGAGGAGTCGCCTCCACTCGCGGGGAGGAAGCGACCTGCTTGGCGGCATTGATCGTCGCAGGGACCATCTCCTCTCAGAACTCAAGATGAATAGTATAGGCCCCTTAACTTATGAGACTAAACCCTAAACAGTTAGTATAGGACTGTATAGGCCCCTTAAATTATGAGACTAAACCGATACCCCTAAACGCTAAACCCTAAACAGTATAGGACTGTATAGGCCCCTTAAATTATGGGACTAAACCCTATACCCTAAGCCGCTAAACCCCAAAACCCTGAACCCCCTAAACAGTATAGGACTGTATAAGCCCTTAAATTATGAGACCAAACCCTAAACCCCTAAACCCCTAAACCCCTAAACCCTAAACTGTAGAGGACTGTATAGGCCCCTTAAATTATGAGATGGGTCTTGAGAAGAGGCCCTTGTCGGAGATATTGGGAACCCAGCCCCGGGTTCCAAGAAGGGTTTAGGGGTTTAGGGTTTAGGGGTTTAGGGTTTAGGGTTTAGGGTTTAGGGTTTAGGGGTGGCTTTGGGAAACTAGGGTTCACCTTCCATGGCTTAAGCTCCGAAGGAAGCTTCCGCATGGTCGGCCTAAGGATGCGGGGCTTTAGGATTTTTGGGTTTGGAAACTTAAGCCTTGGGCTTTGCCTCTAAACCCTAAACCAAAAAACTCCAAACCCTGTGGGTTTTTTTCTGGGCAACTTACAACTTCTGGCGGCCCAGCGGTCTTTCTTGAAAAATACATCTGACACTAAACTCGCCAAACCCTGCGCACCCTGCGGTTTGTAGGCTTCAGGTTTAGGCGCTGCAGGGTCCGACCCTGAAAGTACATCCCAAAGCACCGCAAAGCAGCTCCAGCACATCCGTGGGGCATGCGCGCACGCAGAGGGTGCAGCCGATGCAGGTGTCCTTGACGAGGCGGATAGAGGGCTTTGTCACAAGAACGGTTTAGGGTTTAGGGTTTAGGAAACCCTAAACCCTGAACCTGAACCTGTGAATTCAAAACAGTAGACCCCTACGGGCCTGCACCCTACAATCGACCCAAGCCAATGCAACAGCTGGAAAAAAAGGAAACCCTGTCTAGGTCCACAACCAGGTAATCTAGAGCTCCAGTCCGCAAGACTGGACGGTTTTGGGGGTTTGGGATTTTGGCCTTTTGGAATCAAAATAAAGTTGCTGGCTTCTGGCCAGCGTTTTTAGGGGTTCGGGAGGGAAGCTTGCGGCCAGGAAGCATAGATCTTGACGGCATGGGAACGCCTGCAAGCCAGCTTGCCACAGCCATCCCGAAGCGGTCTTCAATAAATTCAGAATCTTCTGATCCACTTTAGGAAATTCTCCCCACACCAGCATTATCAGCACTCGCATTGTGCACCACGCCCTGTCTGGATACCACCCAGATTCAGCTAACAAGCCCCAAGCAAGGGCTTCTGGGCTTTGGGCTTTCGGCTGCGGGTTTTGTGGTTTGCATCCTGGGGCATCTGACACCTGAACGTGGCATGCCAAACTCTTCACTCCGAAGACGACACACTGAACCCGGATAGCTTGAAGCGTGTAGATCCGTATCCCGGCAAAACGTAATGGCACTGTCCATGCCCTGAAGTTTGCTCGGGACTGAGGCTTTAGCGTTGAGCAGGGTGCGGGCAGCAAACTTTGCGTGCGGTGTAGAGTGTAGAATGGTCTTCGGGTTCTTTGGGCCCCGAACCCCTACGATCCGCAACATCCCATGCCTTATTCCAAGCCGCAGAACCCTGACCGACCCATAACCTAGAAGCCAAAGGCCGAAACGAGGGTGAGGGAAAAGTCGCGGAACCAAAGTCGGAAACAAGGAGGCACGAGTCGGGAAGCAAAGCGGCAGGAGTCGGGAACAAGGGGCGCAGCAGTCGGGAAGGTGAAGAGGCAGGAGTCGGGAAACATGCGGGGAAAAAAGGAACGCATGAGCGGCACCATGAGCATCCGGCACATGATTCGTACTACTACTACTACTACTACGACTACTACTACTACTACTACTACTACTACTGCTGCTACTACTACTACTACCACTGCAAATACTACTCATACTACTCATACTACTCATACTACATACACTGCTATACTACTCATCTACTCATAATACTACTAATACTACAAATACTACTAATACTTCTAATACTACTAACACTACAAATGCTAATGCTAACTATAACTAATACCAGTACCAATACGGATACTAATACTAATGTTATCACGACTAGAAACACAAACATTGATTCTAATATTAGTACTCATACTCATACGCATACTAAAGCTACTAATACTAGTACTAGAACTAATACGAATACAATACGAATACACATACAGATATCGATACCAATACCTAGTACTACTAATACTACTAATACTATTAGTACTAGTAATACTAGTAATACTAGTAATACTACTAATACTACTAATATTACTAATATTACCAATACTACTAATCCTACTAAATACTACTAACACTACTAATACTACTGATACTACTGATACTACTAATGCTACTAACATTACTAATACTACTAATACTACTAATACTACGAATACTACTAATACTACCAATACTACTAATACTAAAAACCCAACATTTTTGACATCGGACACTCAAAACTACCAGGGGCCAGGAGGCGCGGAACCCTACTAATACTAGTAATACCACTAATACCACTAATACCACTAATACCACTAATACTACTAATACTACTAATACTACTAATACTACTAATCCTACTAATGCTACTAATACAGCCAATACTACTAATACTACTAGTACTACTAATACTACGAAAACTACTAATGCCACAGGTACTACTAAATCTATTGATAATATAACATTAAAAATGCTACAAATACTACTACTACTACTACTACTACTACTACTACTACTACTACTACTACTACTACTACTACTACTACGACTACTACTACGACTACAAACACAAACACTGATTCTAATATTAGTATTCATACTCATACGCATACTAAAGCTACTAATACTAGTACTAGAACTAATACGAATACAATACGAATACACATACAAATACCGATACCAATACACAGACCGCAAGATGCAGATGTGGCATTGACACGATAATGCTATAAACCCCGAACCCTATAAGACCCATGGTACCCGACATGCTGGATTCCTGACTTTCGCCCCGGTTGTTTCCAGACTCTTGCCTCCTTGTTTCCTGACTGTTGCCTTCTTGTTTCCTGACCCATGGTTCCCGACAATCGCACATGGTTCCTGAATTAGTCTACTCCCGCCGAAACGATACCAAGGTGTCTGGATCCCTATCATTCTGCAGGCTTCGGGCATTCTGAGGTTGCTGACCTACTTGAGGCTTGGGGTGTGGGGGTCAGGATTCTAGCTAGGGCTACAGCACCAACGGTGAGTCGAAACAGAGGCCCGGCAACGATTGACCATCCTCCTCCACTCGATGGGCAGCTTGCGGTGTTGAAAGTGATTCGTACCACAGCTAATGCAGACCGCAGACACATGAAAGCCCTCACTTAGATGCTGGAGACAAAAAGGAGGGGATCCAACAATGTGGTCCTTGAAGACAGAGTGACTGCTACCGAGGGTCGACACTCCCGGCTCTGTTTTGCACACCTCCTGCACTGCCCTGCGGCTTGGGCCCACAAGAGTCACGCCCTTGTGCGAACCTTCGCTATGCCAACGGCCTACAGTTGAACCTTAAACCCTAAACCTTGAACCCCAAAACCCTGAACCCCTAGACCCTAAACCTTAAACCCTGAACCCCCAAACCCCTTACCCTAAACCCGAAAACCCCAAACCCTAAACCCCCAAACCCCTGAAGTGTAACTGGGATTTTCCGAAAGTAGGGGACCCTATTATAGTACCCTAAATAGTAGGATCCTTATTATATATAAGGATCGCACAATAAGGTACCCCTATTGTCGGAAACTCCCAACTCCTGTCAGAACATTACCCAAAATAAGGAATATACCATAATTCCCATAGTTTAGGATCCTGCAGCTAATGCAGGATTTAGGGTTTCAGCCGTATAACTCCTGTCAGAACAAGAAAGAAGCAAAGAAGCGGACCTGGCGGCTTTCGCGGCCCGAGCTGCCGCTGCAGCGCCGACGGCGCCCAGGGCGCCGAGCCTCTGAGGACTCTGGGAACCCAGGGGAGCTGGGAGTTTCCGACAATAGGGGTACCTTATTTTGGGATCCTTACAATAAGGATCCTACTATTTAGGGTACTATATTAGTTTAGTCGGGCTCTTGTTAAGGAGCTTGTATAAATTAAGTTCCGAGGCTTAAGGGTAGAGGGGTTAGGGTTCAGGGTTAAGGGGTTTAGGGGTTTAGCTGGGCTCTTTTTAAGGAACTTATAAAAATTAAGCTACGATAATGGGGATCTATGGTAAATGATATGGGTTTCCTTGTGTGCTAACTTGTCTGAGGACTCTGGGTTCAGGGTTTAAGGGTCCATGATAGAGGGGTTAGGGATGGTGACGGTAGAGGGGTTTAGGGGTTTAGCTGGGCTCTTTTTAAGGAACTCATAAAAATTAAGCTACGATAATAGGGATCTATGGTAAATGATATGGGTTTCCTTGTGTGCTAACTTGTCTGAGGACTCTGGGTTCAGGGTTTAAGGGTTCATGATAGAGGGGTTAGGGATGGTGACGGTAGAGGGGTTTAGGGGTTTAGCTGGGCTCTTTTTAAGGAACTCATAAAAATTAAGGGATGTATGGTAAATGATATGGGTTTCCTTGTGTGCTAACTTGTCTGAGGACTCTGGGTTCAGGGTTTAAGGGTTCATGATAGAGGGGTTAGGGATGGTGACGGTAGAGGGGTTTAGGGGTTTAGGGGTTTAGGGGTTAGGGTTTAGGTGTTTAGGGGTCTGGGCTGAGGAGGGGTTTAGGGGACATACGTAGTTAGTAAGGCTATAAGTATCCTAATTGGGGCTATAAACCATTACAAGTACAGTCCCACTCGGCTTCAAGGCTTAAGGGTGGAGGGGTTAGGGTTCAGGGTTTAGGGGATTAGGGATTCAGAGCTTTGGGTTTAGGGCTTTGGGTTTTGGGGTTGTAAGGGTTTAGCGGAGGCTTCAAACTGTAGAGCTCCGTCTGACAAAACTGGGAAGCCTGAAGCCCTACACCCCTGCAATGTGTGACCCCCAACCCTGACACAAATGTATGGTTTAGGGTTTATAGTTTATGGTTCGAGTTTAGGGGGGATGTATAGGGTCTAGCCTGTCAGCATCCTACCCACACCAAAGGCAAGCACGACTCAGTTAGGCTGGTCTTCAGGCTTTGTTCTTTGCGAACGTTTGGCCGCACCAAACTACACGAACAGTGCTGCGAATAATAAACCAAGCTCAGGAGTCAGGAGGACAACAGTAGAGCCATAACTTATAAAATTGACAACACAAGCACTGTTTAAAGCGTCAAGACGAGGGCAGCAAGGGTTTCATGCGCACAATGAGTAACAAGAGTAGTCACAGCAAATGACATTGATCAAAGATATAGCTAACAATGGGAAGGGATAAGAGGAAGAACCGCCAGAACAAAGTCATAGTCGGAATATTCATCGTGGAAGCAAAGAATGGAGAAACAACTAGGACAATGAGAATCCCAATCTATATATATATATATATATATAGAAAAAGGATCACTATGCCACGCATGCGCTTGTCCTCAACGGCTCAAAAATCACCCCAAAGCGTCCTAAAACCTGAACCAAACAAGCAATAAGGCCCAAACCCCAAAAAAACCCTAAACCCTAAACCCTAAGCCCTAAGCCCTAAGCCCTAAACCCTAAGCCCTAAACCCCAAACCCTAAGCCCTAAACCCTAAACCCTAAACCCTAAACCCCAAAGCCTGCAAGGCCCAAATCCAACTCGGAAAGCCTCAATCCAAGGCCCCTGCGCCAGGGTCAGGCCCGTGTTTCCGGCAAACATCGACTGCTCCGTTGGCATCTGGGACGCCTGGCTGGGTTGGGGTTTTGGGTTGTCAGCTTAGTAGTGTTTGATAGTTTGATAAAGCGCTACAAGTTTAAGTTTTGGGCTGTCAGGGGGTTCTGCCTTTAGGGTTGAGGGTTTCAGTGGCTCTTGCTTAAAGCATGTCGGGCTTAGGGCTTTTTAAGACTTAGCGTTTGGAGTGTCAGGCTTAGGGCTTTCAGGGGTCTGGCTTTCAAGGTGTTGGGCCTGAGGCTTAGGGTTCACGACTTTAGGGTTTCAGGGTTTTGGGGACGGGGCAATAGCTCTGATCTTTTTCAGGTTTCCAGAACACTGCAGGCCTGCTTTCGCTTGCTGTTTCATGTAAGTTGCTTCGCTGTGCTGTAGATCTGTTGGTACGCATGCAAGTGTGGATGAAGGACCCTTACAAGTAGGGGCCCTAGACCCTCGTACTATGAATCCCTACATGGTGTTTGAACTAAACTCTAAACCCCAAACCCCCTAAACCCTCAACCCTTCTAGGCTGCATTTCGTCCTGAAGGTAGGCTTGTGAATTCCAGGGCTCAGAGCACTAGCTTTCCAGGCTCCGGCTGTTGTGTTCAGTGCAGAGAGCTTCGGATCACATGAAACAGAGTGTACTACAATATAGCTTCACAAAGGTGAAGCAATGGAACATATTCCAATGCGATGTAACAGTTAATACCATATAACTGTACGTATAACAGTACACACTAGGATAGAACAGAATCTAATCTAGAACAATAAAACACTTATAAGGGTGCTTACTACGGTTGATGATATAAGTCCTGCATTACCTTAAGGACCTTAAACTATTGGAGTTATGGCATATTCTTTATTATGGGTAATGCAAGATTTATATCATCAACCGTAAGTCACCTGATCCTCCAAGCAGGGATCTGGGGTTTGGGGCTTTGGATTTGCGACTCTTCGAGATACGGGAGTTTCCGACAATAGGGGACCCCAATATGGTACCCTAAATAGTAGGACCTTTATTTATAAGGACCCCAAAATAAGGTACCCCTCATTTTCGGAGACTCCCATACGACTGGTGGAGGTTTTTGCTGCGCTGGCTTCGCTGAGTCGGGCCTTGATGCCCCGAACTTTAGGGTTTGGGGAAGCTTGGGAAACTTGAGGGTCTAGGGAAGTTTAGGGCGTGGGAAGTTTAAGGTTTTAGGAGGTGTAGGATTGCTCCCAACTTCTTCTGATCCCTAAAAGACCCTAGACCCTACTACCCCAAAACCCTCAGACCCCAAGACCCTGAGACCCGGTACCCTAAAAGCCCCGAGAACCTCAGACCGGAAAAAATTAGGGCCTAGACCCTAAGACCCTAAACGCCACCTCCCTACATGCCACCTCACCGGAAGCTTCAGCGGGGCCTCCCCAGCGACCATTCCCCGAGGCGCTGTTGCCCGCAGCGACGGCGCAGTGAAGGCCATGGCCCCAGCCAAGAAGAGGGCCACAGCGCCTTGCGTCCACTGAAATCATCATGGGACTTAGTATCTAATGCTATTTAATAAGGTAACTACACATCCTAAGTCCCATGATCCCTTTAAGTAGCCTTTCTGGGTGTGAGGTGGATTCTGTGTTTACGTACCCTAAACCCTAAACCTAGGGTTTAGGATCTTCACGACTGAGATTTTGGAGTGTAGGCATTGGGATCACCGCCATGCTGAAGGCTTCGAGTGTAGCTTCTCTATACTGAACTTAGAGCCCTAGCAAAAATTGTAATTTTAGCTGTTTCTTAGGGAGTAGAAGAACCAAACATTAAAAAATATTTCCAAGTACCCCTAAGTTCTCTCCATTTATGATCGGTTTAGGGTTTTTTCTTCGGGTTTAGGGTTTAGGATTTAATAGCAGTTGCCATCTATCCAACTGCTACAAGCACTGGGTTTAGGGCTTCAAGGTTTAGGGCTATTCAGTAGGGTCCGGCAATCACCGCTGTCGTCACTAGTAGGGTATTTTCCTCCTTGTATTGTTGTAGCTGCTATGTCTCCATCATCTCCAGGGGAGGAGAAGTCGGAGATCGTGCTTTAACCTATGACCCTTGCTATCGCATCTGCCAGTATCGTCATGTTTCGGCCACATATGGGGCGCCTATCCTCACCAGCATCCCGAATATTTCTTACGCCGGATGCACGATGTTGCACCACCTATCTAGCGCCAGCGTTGCGTCTGACGGCACACCCCCCTTCCCCCCAAACCTTAAACCCAACACTGGCACAGTGCCTGCCAACCGACCCTTAAGATTTTGCTCATTCGAGAACGAGTCGCTGCCGAAGGGCTGCCAGAACCACAGTCATTACAGTACGGGTTTAAGATTCAGGGGTTAGGATTTTTACAATATGCATGTTCAAAAGTGGCCACAGATATCGTCCACCCACAACACTCTTACAATTCAGTCAGAGTAGGGCTTCGGGTTTATTCGGCCTGAATTTTCGACTCAACGCAGCGCTAGTCTCTAAACCCCAAACCCTAACCTAAAAGCCCCCCAAACCCACCACTCTACATCCTACAATCCTAAAAACAGAACCCACCTGAAAAGACCCTGCACCGCGAGAAAACCTCGAATGCGCACAGGCCAAGCGACCCGCTGCGGAAGCTGCAATTTTCCTGCAGGATAGGCTTTGACCGTTTTAGGTTCATGGTTTGGAGTTGGAGCTTTGGCATTGAAGACTGTTGGGATTTGGGAGTTCCCGAAAATAGGCGACCCCAATATGGTACCCTAACGAGTAGGGTCCTGAAGAAAAAGGACCCCCAAATAAAGTACCCCGATTTTCGGAAACCCCCAATGTTGGGGTTTGGGTTTGGGGTTGAAGGGCTTGGAATTTGGGGTTCGGATGCCGAGCCCCCGAAACTTTGACGAACTCGAATCCGAATGAAACCTGAGGCAGCCCATTCCTGCCGTCATCAGCAAGATCAGAGCAGGTTCTTCCGAAAAGGATCCGAATATTTGGGAGTATCCGAAAATAATGGGTGCCTTATTTTGGGGTCCTTATAATAAGGATCCTTCTATTTAGGGTACTGTATTAGGGTCCCCTGTTTTCGGAAATTCCCATTCAGACTTAAGGTTACAGTCCGGCATGTCCGAAACCTTTGCAAGCGGTGCTGCTTAGTACTGTTGCTACGACGCTCTTGCTGCTAGTCCTAGTAGTATAAACACCACCACCACCACCACCACACCACCACCACCACCACCACCACCACCACCATTACCACCATGCTTGGCGTTGTGACAACTGGAGCAGTTCTTTGCATTTGGGCTCAGGTTGGCTTAGGGGTTTGCGGCTTCAGGGTGCAGGCTTCAGCGTTTAAGGTTCGGGTTTAGGTATATCTTTGAGGTTACATTTTTGAACACACCCGTTTCCACCTGCGAGTCAAGCTCGGCAGAACGGCTTTCAGGTTCAAGTTCAGGGTTAGTTTCTAGGGTATTGTAGGTCCTTGAGACCGAATATGTTTTCCCTATAACCCAAACCCCTAAAAACTCTAAACCCCAAACCCCAAGCCCCTAAAGCCCTAAACCCTAAACCCCTAAACCCCTGAACCCCTAACCCCTAAACCCTTAAACCCCTGAACCCCTAGACCCCTGAACCCCTAAACCCTAAGCTGCGCTCTGGATCCCAGACCTCTGGGCCATGGCTGGTGGCGATGGAGGGACGAAGGAAGGGAGTGGGGGATCCTGCTCTTGAGCCAGGGGAGGAACGGTGGATGATATGAATCCTGGGTTTCCTTTAAAGGGCTCTATAAGGGTACATTCTAAGGGTTCCTTTAAGGGATCTATAGGGTTTAGGCTTGATATACATCCTGCATTACCCATCATAAGGAATATACCATAATTCCCATAGATTAGGGTCCTTAAGGTCATGCAGGATTTATATCATCAACCGAAGGGAAAGAGATGAGCGGTCCAAGGGTTTAGGGTTTAGGGGGGTTTCAAGGGTTTTGGGTTTAAGGCTTAGGAGGGTTTAGGGGTTTAAGTGGTTTAGGGCTGAAGGCTTGGGGGGTTTAGGGTTTAGGGCTTAGGGGCTTCGGGGCTTCGGGGCTTTTGCGTTAAGGGTGCAGGGGTTTAGGGTTTAGAGGTTGGGATCGTGCTGCTGAGCGAAGAGTTGGGCCCCTAAAAAGCACATAGGCAAAACACATATAAATCCCCAGACGATGAAGCCCAATACGGTAGAGATATTCCTGTAAAATGCTTGTGTTTATGTCCTTCTTGGGTCCCTAGAAGAATAGGGTTTTAGGCTTTAGGGTTCAGGGTTTAGGGTCTCTAAACCCCAAACCCACTAAACCCTAAACCTCAAACCCCCTAAATTCTCAGGACTATGAAAAAAGTCAACCGATGGGCGACATTAGGTCCCCAAAAGTACAAACCATAGGTTCCCACAGCGTCCTCTTCTGAAATCCTTTCGAACCCGCTGCACTCCAGCCTTCTTCTTTGCCCCTGCTGGCTGCGGAAGGAGCGGGCCGGCATCGAAGCGCACCGCTGCCTCCTGGTCCTCCTCCTTGGGAGCCTGCCGGAACCGGCACCCACCATCGGCACGCAAGCACCAGGTCACAGGACTGTGCAAAAGGCGTGACCGAACGTGTAGGAGACCGCCCGAGCCTTGCGGGCGCGCTTCTTGCGGCAGCCTGCTGCTCCGGCGCTCGGGGCACGCGCTGTCGGCACGACCTGTCCGCAAGGATTGTATTAGTAGGTCTAGGCCCAAGCACAGCAGAAGCTCTTGCCTTACCCTGACCCCGACCAACGTCCTGCCTCCTGGCAACGAGGTGGCAAAGGACCCGCGCCGCAGAGGACCGGCGGGTGTGCCTGGCAGCACCGCCAACACGACAGAATCCTGGATGTTGTAGCTATCTTACACTGCTGCTGCTGGTCTTACTCCCTTCTAGTCGTCCTGCGCGCTCCCGGCGACCGATCCCGGAGCAGCTGGGCCGGCGATGACTTGAACCTGATGCACGAGTTACAACATGCACTCGAGAGCCGCTTGCGAGCAGACACGGGGTGAGCACCTCGTCAGCAACCATGTCGCTTGGCGCGCCAGCTGCGGCAGGCACTTCCTAATCAGAGAGGCGAGCTCGGCGTGGGTGAGATAGATGGCTGCAGCGAACCTTGCAACCGGCCTCACGCGGAAGGTGGCGACGCAGCCTGCGCAGCTGACGGCCGTTGCTGAGGATCTCTCCCTGCACGCACTGTCAGATGCACGGCCCCGGTGCCCAGACATGAGCTTCGGGGCGAGCGACACGCCTCTCTCGTACCGGACTCGGACTAGTCTGCTTCTGCATGCAAGCAGCCTGGAGGGCCATGACGACGGTCGCAAAGGAGAAGAAAGGAGTCGCGGAAGCGGCGGGCGGAGGAGGCTGAGGGGCCAGAGAAGCTGCAGACGCAAGAGTACAGCCTCAGAAGCCAGCAAAAAAGACAGGCGCGGCAGAACCTGTGCCGCTGCGGCTAAACATGTCCCTGGCGCACGCAGGCTAGCTCTTTGCTCCTTTTTTCCTTGTCTAGTCCTCTGCGACGCAGTGCCAAGGTGCCCTGGGAGAACCTGGGGACGATGCGCTAGATCTGCTGCTGCAAAAACGCTTCCAAGACAGCACTGCCTGGAAAGACATGTATGTACCCTATGTATGCAAGCACGTCTGCCAGGCATCCCGGTCTCGATCATGGAGGTGTCCACCGCAAGCCTCAGCGCCAGCTCGGCGTCCTTAGTTGCCCCGACCAAGATCTGCAGCCAGGCAAACCCGATAAACAGGAGCGCAAGAAAGAGAGAGAGCGAGAGAGAGCAAGAGAGACAGGCAGAGCCTCTGTTAGAAGAAGAAATGAAGTTAAACAGTTAAACCCACCCACCCCACACCCACAGCTGCGTGGCAGCTATAGAAGACGCCCAGGAGCCAGAGAATGCTCGGAGGACATCTTACCTCGGTTCTGCACGGCCGAAGGCAAAGGTTCACGATGTCAGGTGTTAGCTAAACGTGCATTGCAGCGGTTCCAACACGCCTGGCGCTCCCTTCCAGAAAGCTGGTGCTAGTCGGTCCGCTGATGGACGCCCACAGAGGCCTCCAAGTCGCAACTTCCTGCCTGAGCCAGGCTGGGAATTGGAGTCACTGGATGCACTAACGTGAAACAAGGATAGCCTGGCTAAGCGTACGCGACAACAACTGATCGAAACCTGGAACCTTCGAATCTGAAGCTCTTGCTAGCCAAGCTGCTACGCTCTGCTCCTCGTGCTGTCGCCTTAGGTCAGAACGGCCAGAAGACAAGAGAACCAGACAGAGGCTTAAGTAGAAGTAGAGGTGCGAGGAACGTCGCTTGCAAGCCATGCAAGCTTTCGGACGGAACATGTGAAGCCGAGTAGCTGCACCTCCGCGGCTATTGCCTGCCAAGTTGCCGTTGGGCTTGTCGAGCTGTCCCCATACCTGAGCGCTGCCAAAGAAGACAGCTGGGTGCAAAAGGCTGAAGCTGGAGCAGCTGGACCTCCGCGGCTATTGCCTGCCAAGTTGCCGTTGGACTTGGCGAGCTGTCCCCATACCTGAGCGCTGCCAAAGAAGACAGGTGGGTGCAGAAGGCTGAAGCTGGGTTGAGGCCTACGAAGAGAAAATAAAGGCTAGCAGAGTCGGGTCTAGGAAACTAATCAGGTCTTGCGCAAGGGCTCAAAGCCTCGGCGGCTCTTGCCTGCCACGTTGCTGTAAAGGTAGCCGTCATTTGTCCGTACCTGAGCAGAGGCAAAAGTCTGGATGGAGGATTCGGTCCGGGGTGCCTTTTAATCTGGCCGGGGGGGGGCGGCGATTAAATTTAACCGATTGCGGGCTGCGAAATTTAATTGATCTCGGCGGCGGCGGCGCGGTTAAATTCAATCGGTTGTCGCGGGCGGTTTAATCCGGGCCCGGGGCGGTTAAAATTCGAGCGGGTTTATTCGGTCCGAAGTGCCTTTTAATCTGGCCGGGGGGCGGCGATTAAATTTAACCGGTTTGCGTTTGGGCGAGGATTTTAGCCGGCGCCGGGGGGGGCAGTTAAAGTGTAACGGATTTTCATCCAGGGAGCTTTTTAATTTGGCCGAGGGCGGGCGATTAAATTTAACCGATTTCCGGCTCGCGCGTGTTCTAGGCGGTCTGCGTATTTGGCGCATAATTTCACTGCTTTCCAGGATTCCCAGTAGTGGTTTCCAAAATTGTCATAGATTCAAGTCTCTTGAGAGTCATGGATTCCGGGAAAAGAAAACATTTTTACCGCAATTTTTCATGTGCCTTGCAGAAATTCACAGAAGTTTCCAGAACAAAAAATGGTTTCAGGAGGTTGCGCAGTAACTGCGATTTTACAACACGCTCTGAATTGTGAGTACGTTTGGGCAGACTTTCATGCGGAAACCAACGGACCCTATCCGGCATCTAACGGATTTCGTGAACCACCAGTTTTATCATGGCAGTGGCTTACGAAGCGTGCTAGGTCAATTCACAACTTCGTTACAAGGACTTATGTGACTGCCTTATGCTACATACAGATTATATGAGGCAACAAATGTATTGACGCTTTATAACTATAGATCTAGACTGGAAGGATACTAGCTAAGGGGTAAGATTACGTGATGTAAACAAGAACAAGGATTACAGGAAAAAGGGACCCCTAGATGTCGAAGTCTACGTTCGAACAGGTCCGTGCCCCTCTTGGAATGGTTTCCTTGAGAGGAGCTCACATAGCTGCAGCCCAGTCTCGCTGAGAATGCAGCTCTCGATGCCTTCGCTCAGACGCATCCCCGAAGGTCAAGATCGGAAAGAGCACCTGAGATAGACATCGGCAGTGACTTGAACTGACCAAGACACTGCCAGAGGACGCACACAACCGTACGCACCCAAGCCAATAGGACAGGGATGAATAAGGCTGAGTTGCATGCTCCAAGCGCTTAAGCCGAAGGCTAGCCACACGCAACGGGAACAGAGACATACGACTCCAGATCACCCAGGGCGTTTCTGCTACCTATACACAGCTCCCAGCAGTTACCACGGGCATCCGTGCGGCAAACCCATGACCAGAATGGCGCACCACCCCACTCCGGACATAAGTAAAGGAGCACTTTCTGTGTCTTAGCAGTAGCTTCAAATCCCTGGACGAAGAACGACACGCGACAGAGCGGAGAATTGCAGCAAGAAGATCACTTCCTCTCCTGTGCAGGACAAGAGGCTGGTGCTGGAAACACTCACGTGGGAAATGCCCCCTAGAAACCACCAGGGATCTCCTCGCTTTCGCCAACGGCTTAAGCGCTTGAAGGCTTGAAGAAGATTGCAACGATCCTGCAACATGTCCGCCAAACGGATCAGAGATTGCGGCACTCAAGGGAATCGGACAGCGCAGATGTCGTCTTACAGTCCGACCATGGATCCACTGACCAGAGGCGCTTGGATAGAGCACTTCCATCTGGCATGAGGCCACGTTGCTCTGTAGGCACCGTTGGGGACAATCAGCAGGAATCAGGTGTTGCAGCCCTTGTCAGGCTTCAGTCATCCTTCATCGCCTTTTTGTCCGGCTCAGGATAAGTGCTCAAACCGCTCTGTCATATGTCCTGAAGTGAATGATTCTGTTCCTGTGGCCAAGAATGCACAGGTGTCAGGTTGTGAGCAGGCTCAGCCCACACGCGACTGTCGCTCCAGCAGCTATCGACGGAGGACAAAGAAAGAAAAACTCAAGGTGCTCATCGGACGATGCGCCCTTAGTCGCGCCCCAGACGTCCTTGAGGTCCTGGTAACCCATCGATAGATCCGTGCTGCTGGTTCTGGGGATTTCGATTCCACATATGAAGCGAACCTAGCTAGACCCACAGCCCACCCTCCCCAACAGCTTCACTGGCAACTGTTGCAGTCACTGTGGCGACGCCGATTGCCACTAAGCATGATGATGCAGCACCCGGACCCTCATCGAGAAGAAAATTGCCAGTAGCACGCCCCGTTGAAATTGAAAACTTCTTCAGCGCAAGGCTCGCCACAAAAATGGCCAGTAGAAACGCCCATTAAATGTCAGAAGCGCCGCCGCGACACATGATGATGAAGCACCCCTTGTCGCGATGAAAACTGCCAGAAGCACGCCCCATTAATGTTTGCAAACATCTTCAACGCAATAGCCCGCGACGAAAATGGCCAGTAGGAAACCCCATTAAATTTAAAATTGCATTTCACAGGAGTGAACCAAAAGTGGCATATGCATCTAAACCAGCTGACTCGTAATCGCTGTGGTGTGCATCGCCAATCACACAGCACCTGATTTCTCCAAGTCAAACTCGCGAAGTCGACATCCAGTTGCGGCTTGCTTGAGTTATGGCTTTGAACCGCCCCAAGCCATGCTTGGCATTCTCCACCAGAAGCTTCTTGAATTTCATCTGCAGTGCCCGTTCCTTTGGGCAACCGCCGAAAAGTGAGGCAGCATGGTTGACGTTCATCGGCCAAAGCTCGATTCGCAACCACCATGTGACCAGTGCCTCAATCACTAGCGGCGTTTCAGTTGAAAGCCGCCCAGGAGAGCCAGCGCCTATGAACCACAAGCATTTCCAGCTTTCGGTTATCTCCTGCACCAACGCCCCCCTAAAGCCCCCGGCGATGTAGATGACCACTAGTAATGCTGCATTGCAGTTCCCTCAAAAATTATTTCGAAGCCTTGAATTCCAAATCTGTGCATCTTTAAATCCCGAAATATACTTGCGGATGCAATAAAAAGTACACAGATGCCGTTCGCAACGGGCCCCGAAACAGCTCGATGTCCGAAAGGAGTCGTTCTTACCCGGGACTATATTGATTTCATTTGCTACCTGCCGTTGGTTACGACCGCAACTTGGCAAGCAACAGCTTCGAACTAGGACTTGTGCAGCGTTTTCCTCTCCAGGTACTGTTTCACCCAGGTGGCTTTCTTCTCACGAGAATTACCCTATCTTTTCACGCAACATCCTTCGTTACCCGCGATTCCCATTGCCAGTACTGAATGTCATTATGCAAAAGGTGACGAATTTCAACAATCATAAAAGTCGGATGTTGACTATCACCCATCAGTGGCTTTTGATAAGACCCTGCGATTTCCACATCCCTCTCCTTGATGTTCTTCTTCATGAAGTAGCCGCTCCAGCACAGGAGATTCAGGGCTTGGGCAATTTCCCAGCCTAAGATTGTCACGCTGTTGTCGCGGATGATCATAGCGGCCTTCTGTTGGCGCTCTATCTCGTTGACGTTTCGAGTGCCCCTTGTCGCAACGAGCAGAACGCTCCGCTGCGAAGTTCCGTTGTTTGAAGCACCTCTATGGGCATCTCACGCCGCAAAAGCTGCACAGAGCAGGCTCCATTCACTGCAAATCCAGCCATTGACTCCCTCTCGCAGGTCTTCACCACTGGTTCTTAGAACCTCTTAACTCCTAGTTGCTCTGCAACACACTGTCCTGAGAAATTTTTTCGGGGCCTCGTAGCCGAAATCTGTGCGGCAAAAAATTTGCAAATATAATTGTGGATGCAATAAAAAGTACAAAGCTACCTGCTCGAACGGTCGCCGAATGTGAACAATGTCGATTTTCAATCCTTGTTGGCCTGGACTATATTGAATTAAATTGCTTCCCGTCCTTTGCCATTTCTGCGGCCTTTTGCTGCTGTTTCCCGCGGGGGGTTGTCCGGCCGGCACGCGCCGATTAAATTTAACCGGCCCGGCTTGAAGCACCGTGCTCTTGACTGCCCCGGGCTTTATCCACGAGGAGGGGGAGGATAGGGGTGGGGATGGAGCATCGCCATCCCACACACACGTGGTTTATTCAACCTACACCCTAAACCCTAAACCCTAAACCCCTGAACCCTAAACCCTAAACCCTTAAGCCTAAACCCTATACCCTAAACCCTGAACCCTAAACCCTAAACCCTAAACCCCGAAACCCTAAACCCTAAACCCTAAATCCTACACCTCAACAGCAAGGCCCCCGGCCCAGGTTCCGCAGCTCTTTGTAGAGGCACTTGTAGGCCTGGGCCGGATCTCAGATGCTTGCAGAAGAGGGACTTAGTAAGGGTTCTTCAAGGGCTCCTTAAAAGGGATCTATAGGGTTCCTTAAAAGGGATCTATAGGGTTTCGTTGAGGGTTTAGGGTCTACTTGGAGGATCAGGGGACTTGGTATATAAGGTTATGAAAGGGTGCCTGAAAGGGATCTATAGGGGCTCCTTAAAGGGATCTATAGGGTTTTGGGTTTAGGGTCTACTTGGAGGATCAGGGGACTTGGCAAGTCAGGCTATGAAAAGGGTTCCTTAAAGGGATCTATAGGGGTTCCTTCAAGTGATCTATAGGGTTTAGGGTCTACTTGGACTTGGTAAGGTTATGAAAGGGTTCCTAAAAGGGACCTATAGGGGCTCTTAAAGGGATCTATAGGGTTTGGGATTTAGGGTCTACTTGGAGGATCATGGGAGTTGGCAAGTAAGGTTATAAGCCCCCTAACTGGGGTTATAAGTACTTATAAGTAGAGTTACCTTAGTTTTAACCCTAGTTACTAAGCCCCATGATCCTTTAAGTGTGATATAAGGATCTTACCAAATTCAGAGTTGGGGTCTTGAAAAGGTTCTAGCAGGGTTGTTGTGAGGGTTCTCACAAGTCTTGGTAGCGGGGTCTAAATATTAGAATAGGTTTTGGGGGCTATAATGCAGCAATTTTTGGTGCCTGAATATTTAGAATAGGGTTTTGGGTCCCATTATACTCTAACTAAGATAAGGAACCCCCAAGATAGTATTGGTAGTGACCTGGGCCCCGATATTACCCTGAACCTCGCCACCTTTCCAGGAGAAGGACTGAGGACGACGACTGGGGAAGCAACGATGCTTGCTGTCGCATGAGGCCCACCCAAGAGTCTCCATGATAGTAGGATCCATAATAACATGATTTGAGGTATGGGTGGTTGTAAAAATTGTGGTCCCTTTTCGGGTACCCTAAATATTAGGTGCCGAATTCTAATAAGGACCCAAAAAGGGACCATAGTTTTGACAACCACCCATATGGGTAGTTGTCAAAACTAGGGTCCCTTTTTGGGTCCTTATTATAGTACGGCACCATATACTGTGGTTGTCAAAAAGGTACCCTAATTTTGACAACCACCCATATATTTCATTAGGTAATTAAAGGATTTTGGAACGGCATATTGGTGTCGGATACCAGAGCAGTGGCTTGCTGCTTCTTAAGCTACGGAGCTCATGGTAGCCATACTGGGACGCCATCGGTCAGACCCTAAGCCCTAAGACTAAGACCCCCCATACCCTAAGCCCTAACCCTAAACCCTAAACCCTAAACGCTAAACCCCCCAAACCCTAAGCCCATGGTCAGCGACGGAATAGCAAAGCTCCTGTCCGAACCAGGCTGAAAGCTTCGCCTGAATCTCAATATAAGGGGTTGATGATTAGGAATAGGGTTTGGGGGTATATTATTGTCATGTAGTGACATAGGTTATTCAGACCCCACATTTGCTGACAACTTGGATGCAAGCCTCCGCCTTTCTCGAGCCACGGCCAGGATTCGGGGGGTCTTGATTTTGGAGATGAAGATTTTGGTGCTTCGAAACGAGTTACTATGGACTACGGCTGAGGGCTCAGGGTAGGGATGGGTGTCTAGGGTGTGGCACTTCGGGGAAAGGATGCCTGAACCAACAGCAAAGGTAGCCATACAGCGTTGCAGCACCAGTGTTTTGGAGAAAGCTCTCTGCCAAAGCACGGGAAAAGCCATTCCCGAAATTGCAGGGATGCCAAAAAGGCTGGAACCCTACTTGTCTACCAGCTGAATACTTTGTGGGTCCATCGATGTACCGCGCAGAGCACTTAGACCTTAGATACCTCAGATACTCCCTTTTTCACTACCACAGCGACGCCCTTGAAGCACTGCAGAAAAGGATCCGAGTCCTCGAAAAACGACCCCTGGACTTTAAATCCCCAAACCTTAAACCCTAAACCGTAAGCCCCAAACCCTAGACCCTAAACCCTAAACCCCATAAAGCCCTCTAGCCCTAAACCCTGAATCCCTAAACCCCAAGCCCTCCGCCAAATCGGCCTTGTCCCCGACCTCTTGCCAGCAGGCATATCGGCCCTCAGCATGGCCACTCCCACAAAGCACAAAGGACTTGGAAGAGGGCTGGGTAGCAGATTTCTACTTGTTGTGTAAAGAACGTACCACTGCTGGAGCTATGATGATAATGATGATGATGGTGATGATGACGACGAAGAGGATGATGCTGCAAGTGGTGGCGGTGGTGATGATGATGATGGTGATGATGATAGTGGTGGTGGTGATGGTGATGTAGATGGTGGTTGTGAGAACAGCAGTGCTGGTGCTGCTGCAGCTGGTGAAAGTCGTGCTGGGGGTTCCGGCTGTGCTTGCGGTGCTGGTGGATTACCCATCAGTGATTGTGGTGCTTGCTTCGGTGCTGCTGGTCGACGACGAACACAACCACGGCTAATGCATGCTAATTACTGCGTGTACTCGTCCTGTGCCCGTACTAGTAATAGTGTTATTTGTAGCAGTCGTCTTGTAGGACTGGTCGCCGTAGTGGCAGTACTTTCAGTGTACCGGGCAGTGCGTCGTACATTCGCAAGGTCATCTTCTGGCAGCGGCATCTCCGTGGTGGTCAAAACACGCGGCCAGTGCACCTCGCGCCGGCGCCTCCGGGGAGTAGCCCCTCGCAGACACCAACAGCGACAGAAAGTCCTTTGAAATCAGCACCTCCTTCAGGAGCGCTAAGGTTGCGGAATCGCCCCCTGGAAAATGCAAGTCAATGCAGATTAGGGCGGTTTGGGGACACGCCAGGGGCTGCTGAGCGGTCAATGCACGACCAAGATTTTGGTAAAGTCGTACTTGCCAGCCATCCCCCAAAATGCTACGGTGTCGTTCGGCGCTACATGCACAGGGCAGTGGTCGTAGCCAAAACAGAAGCGATCTCGTTCGAGATTGCCCGAAGAAGAACAGCCACAGGTCTCTGGACAAAACCAGGCCAAAGGCCGGAAAAGAGCTGGATTTCCCCTGCACCACTCGATGTTAAACACATCTACAGGATTGGCCAGCAAAGCCGGGCAGCCGGCGACCTTCGCCCAATTCACCCAGCCGATGAAAAGCTCCAGCCCCGGATTGAGGCCAGCGCGGCCAGTGTAGTCGAAGCCCCCATAGATCGAAGCAGCTTCCAAGTACCCATCCTGAACCACAGTTGGGACGGCGTTCAACGTGATCTTTCTGGCTCCGTATCGGGTAGCATCCAGCACATATGTATATACATACGCAGACATACATGCATGCATACATCCATACATCCACACATTCATACATTCATACATGCGTACATGCATACATGCGAACATGTATGCAAGCGTACATGCAAACACCTATGCAAGCATACATGTATACATGAATGAGTACATACATACTGCATACATGCATGCATGCATACATACATACATACATACAAAATTACATACATAATTACATACATACATACATACATACATACATACATACATACATACATACATACAACATAGATGCATGCATGCATACATACATACGTACATACGTGCATAAATACATACAGTTATAGACAGATAGATGCACGTATGTATGTATGTATGTATGTATGTATGCATTACATATGTACACATACATATGCCGATGCTACATTCCTTTGAACAGCGGCCCAGCATCCCAGAACTTCACCCAGCCGGGTCCGGGTGCTGCGTCCCGGCAGGCCAGCGGGGAGCTCGGGGGCACGTAGTAGTGCGGGTTACCCGGGTTCAGGCTGAAGCCATAGGCCTCCTGGCAACGGTTTAGGGTTTAGGGTTCAAGGTTTAGTGTTTGGGGTTTAAGGCTTAGTGTTTAGGGTTTGAGGTTTAGTGTTTAGGGTTTAAGGTTTAGGGTTTAAGGTTTCGGGTTCATGTTATGGGATTGTCCTGGATGCAGACTTGGAAGCAGCCCCACCTCTTCACGCGCAGCAGAGGCGACGCCAGGGGATCCGTGCAGCCACATACTCTCGGGCACGCCATACGCAGCAGAGTCCCCGCCTCTGTCACCGTGTCACAGAACTGCTCCATGTCCTGACAGCTCGTCACGTTCTCTTGTTCGAGCTGGAATGCTGCCATCCGCAGAAAGGCCGGGAGAAGTAGGCCTGATGAGTAGTCGGCATCATCATCCGCCGAGTAACAGGAGGAAGTCTCCCTTGCGAACTCATCCAGAGTGGCTTCTTTCGGGCTGCCCCACAAAGGAATCATACAAGGGACCTGCCAACAGTGCCCTGGTTGGCTAAGGCGTTCCCAGACCCTGCAAGTACGAAGCACAATGGCGCTGAGATTTTTCAGTTTGATATTGAGGCTCCTCCTAGCGAGCCCAAGGCCCTCTTGTAGGCAACCAAACTCTAAGACTTGACCATCAGAAGAGAGCTCAAAAAGCATCTGTCCTGCGACAACCACACAAGACGCTCCCTGTCAGGATCAGATTTGTTCCGGAAGGCCAAGTCCACCGCCACAATCTCACTGATGGTTTGGTTGGCCTGGTCCTCCATTTTACGTGTAACGAACCTTAGCTATTCCGGAGCCCCTTGAAGCACAACTGCGCGCTTCATAAGAGACTTGAACTCAGTGACGTTGGTTCTGCACCTTCATGTAGATCATGGCATCTGTTTGACAGGTGCCATACACAGCACTCCGTCCCTCATCTTAAGAAGGCATAATTATGCTTCGCAAGACCCAGGGTAAGCCTTCCCTCATGTCAGAAACAAGTCCCATACTAAATCAGTATATAATACTTCATTAAGAAGTTGCTTATAGAAAAAAAAGGTAGTAACATACAACATCATATGCAGCACATCATAGAAGACTTCTCAAAGACCAGAGACCCCAGGGACAGGCCGTCGTTGACGGAGGTGACGAAGTCCAAGTCGCCGAAGCAGAGCTCCCGCTTCGCGAGCAGCATCTGCACCGCGGTCGGGAGATCTCAAGAAAACTGGGTTTTTTTGTTTGAACCCTCTTTTCCGTCTGCCCAAAGGTTAGTTGGAATGCCAAGCTGGTTGAGGGGGTAAGTTCGGGAGAACACAGGGCTTAGGGTGTAGGGGTAAGGGTAAGGCAGAGCTTCTCCGGAGAAGAAACCACCCAAGACACATGCATTTTCGGGCGTCTCAAGACACTAGATACACTAGCAGCACCAGCACTCAAGCAGGATGAGCACCGCTCGGTTCCTGGTGCCAAGGGCAAAGAGGTTGGCCGACCCTAGATCGGACATGACGAAGGACTGGGCGACCGCCAAAGACTATTGAGGAAACATGATGAAACCAGTCGTCCGAAGAGCTGTGCAAGTGGCTCCCACATAAACCCCGTCATGATGATTTCGCGTTATATAGTTTCCCATGCTTGTGTCCTGACCCGGCCTGCTGCGACAAGGGCCGCAGCAGGAGCGCGTAAGGCAGCAGCAGCGATGCAGCCAAGAGGGATGCAAGCACCAGGTTCTCAGCACGGTGACAGCGGCGTGCGCGCCTCACCTGCACGGGAGGGAGCTCCTGAATCTGCTGCTGCAGCCTGGTCGGCAGAAGCCCGGAGAAGATGAACTCGTCCACGTGCAACACGGCCTCGAGCGCCACTGAGTTCAACATGAGTTCGGTGATGGACGTCGTGCCGGCCAACCAGAGGCTGCCTGCCACGAGCAGTGAACCACCAATGGCTGCGCGGCCTAAACACACGAAGGCCATGGCTGCGGCACGTCGGCCAGAAAGAGGCCGTTCTGAAGCTCCTGAACTTAGGAAGACGCCCTGCAAAACGAACCAGATGCTGCGGAACTCGCGGTAGATGCACAAGTTCCACAGCAAGATGCAAAGCACTGCCAGCAGAACCCCAGGCTCGAAAGTGGAGTCCTCGGACTGCTTGGAGGATCAGGAGACTTAGTAAGTAAGGTAATACGTCCCCTGAATGGGGTTATAAGTAATTATCAGTATAGTTACCTTATTTATAATCAAAGTTACTAAGTCCCATGATCCTTTCAGCGCCCTCAACCCCAACAGATCCCCTATAGAACCCTTTAAGGAGCCCTTTAAGGTTACTAAGTCCCCCTGATCCTCGAACTGCAGCGTGCTGAGGCCCAGGAAGCTGTTGATCTCGCCCACCAGCGCAGCCTGACCCGTGGAGAAGATCAGGGAGTCGTCTTCGTGGCAGACGCGCGTAGCCAGGCTCCTCTGTGCCAGGTCCATGTTCTTCGCATCGTGCGCAGAGCTCCGGCGCCAGATCCGAGCCCCTTCGACTTGCTCATCGAAGCCGTTGCCGAGGAAGGAAGGCGAAAGGAGGATGCTGGTGAAGAGGATCTGCATCGCGGCGTTCAGGAGCAGCAGCAAGATTGAGAAGATGCCGTCGGAGATGGACTGCCAAGTCAAAACCAGGGGTAAGCTCCAGGCACTCTTCCGATCGAAGCAGACCATGTTGACTTCACCAGAACTTTGCAGTTCCGTCGCACGTGTCTCGCCTGCTTTGGCGCCGACAGCCCCCTTCACTGCATCTTCCTGTCGCCCGAACCCGAACATCGTGGCGCTGCCCGAAGCCGTGATGTCCACGGCGTCTGCAATCGGATCCTTCTTGGCGTTCGTGCTCCGAGGGGATTTGTTGATTTCGGCGGAGTTCGCGAGGTCCACTGACTGCAGATCGACAAGCTCGACATCGACTGTGTTATTGTTGGATGGAACCACCGAGTTCAATCGCGCATCCAACCTCTGGATCTCGCTAGCAAGCTCCTCACGCAACTTGGCCAACGCGCAGTCCACGTACCCTCTGTCGGCGGGCACGCTCGGCATGTTGCTGGGCTGAGTGAGTCTGTCCAACAACCACGACCGATATGCAGCTGGAAATGGCCGCACACTGACATTCCAAGTGAAGCAGCCCAAACTCTCTTAAGGCGCTCATGGCTTGCAGCAACTTCCTGCCATGCGTCTTGCAACAACCCTGCCTAAATGCCAAATGGCATAATTTAGCATGATATAGTAAAACATAATCTAATATGGCTGGTAGAATATCACTACAACATGAACAGCCACCACCGACAAACCTGGCCCTTCTGCTCAGCCCAAGGCGGTCAGCAGCTCCAGCAGCACCACACCGAAAGAGAACACCTCCCAATTTGAAGTTGAGCGATTTGGTTAGGATTTAAAGTCCTACGGGTTTAGGGTTTAGGGTTTAGGGTTTAGGGTTTAGGGTTTAGGGCATGTGTGTCCTTCCAAACAAGAACGAAGGGCATGGGGGCGTGCGTCATGGGCGCAATGCCGTGTTAACTAAACCCTGAAGCCTAAACATGACAACCTAACCCTCTAAACCCCAAACACCTAACCAATAAACCCTAAACCCGAAACACTGAACCCCAAACCCTAAACCATAAACCCTAAATTGCTGAGACTTCGGTCAGACCCTCAGTTCGTACCATAGTTAAAGGTGTGGCCTTTTCAATCACAGTTGCGGCGTTTAAGTGTCTAGGGGCCTGGGGTGCATACCCACCGTTTTTGTCAGGTTTAGGGTTTTGCGTTAAGGGCCCCTAAACCCTAAACCTCTAAACCCCTAAACCCTAAAGCCTAAACGGCCAAAACACCGCTGCAGGCTTCAGAGCTTATTGGGTTCCCGAGGGTTTGGGCTGGTCGAGGCTTTAGGGTGGAATGCACTTGGAGGGGCAGGAGACTTAGTAAGTAGGTTATAAGTAGAGTTACAAGTGTCCTAAATAGAGTTACCCCAGTTATAACCCCTCTTATAACAGAAGGGTCGATCCTGGGGCGTGCGTTTGTGTATAAGGAGTTTTTGAAGTTACGTAGGCCTTTGGATCGGGCTCGTGATGCTTACTTGCTGCTCTTAACCTTCTGTTCATGCATCTTTGTTGACTTGATTTATGTCTGTATCGCCTTGTCAAGGATTCTTGTCATGGATTCTTGTCGTGGTGTGTTGGTTTGTTAAATTTGTTTTCGTTTTCCTTTACTGTGTTTATAAACACGGCGGCTGTTTATAAACACAGGCACTGTTTATAAACAAACGCTTCGCTCGAGGTAGGGGGGGGGGGCGCCAGAGGTCTTGGTACGATGCGGCCAACATCCAACACCTGCCACCCCCCCCCCCCCCCCCCCCCCCCCCCCCCCCCCCCCCCCCCCCCCCCCCCCCCCCCCCCCCCCCGCCCAATCCACCATCCGCCCGAGACGCGCGCAGCCATTCCCAATTGACGCCAACCCTCAAGTCGTAAGTGCTGGTCACAAAACTTTTTCTTAATGGAGGAAAGTGTGGAGTTAATGTGAGATACCCCAAGACCTGGTTGGATAAATTGAAATCAATAAACACTGGTATTTGCGGTGATTTCTGCTTGTCCTTCTATGAACACTTTCACGGGTTGTTTATAAATACCGGGCCTTGTTTATAAACTTGCGGGTTGTTTGTAAACATGTGGGTCGCTTAAGCGCAACAGAAATCGGGCCCGTGTGTTTCTCTGTTGTGTATACAGAGATAAACGCACTGCAGCAGCGTGCGGCTGGTACGTCCAGGCTCATCGAGTGAAACCACAAGATGTTTGTGTTTAGTATTTCAACTATACAAAATCTCTTGTAAGGCTATGTGTAGGGATGGAGAGTGTGCTACGCCTGGACCAAACCGGTTTGAGGAACTATAGGAGGACGATCCGTTATGGCTTGGAACCGACCCGGTATCCAGTGCAGCATTTTTCACTAATCCAAATGATTTTGATCCAAATACTGGCTATTTCGAAGGGGTACGGGGTACCTTATGAACAAGGGTATCGGAAGAAGCCAGAATCGGATAAGCATCAACACAAGTAGGATTCCAGTCTAGGACAGCAGCCAGATCTTCATCGATTACAGTTTGTCTTTGGTAGTCTTTTATACAGGTACATAGGCTGAACCCGCTCACATCTTTACTTTGCTTCACCGCGCAAAAACAAGGGCCCTTATGTGCATCCACATTTCGTTAACCCTATGCCAATGCAATTCGACAGCTAATTAGGCTGAATCTCTACATTGGTGTTTCAAACACTGTTACCAACAGCGGTGTTGGCTAAGCTTGCTTTGGGTAGACAGTCCAGAGTCTTAAAGGCCCGATTATCAGAGCTGCATAGAGAAACTGTCGAGCTTATGTAGCCTACCTTAAGACGTTCTTTAGAGAGTCTTGAATTCATCGATATTTACAGCGTTTTCTGTGTAAGATCTGCTACTCAAGAACCCAGATTAAGAGGCTCGACCTGCACACTGGTGTGGAGCCTGTTGGAGAGCGATTTTGCACAGCTCGAATAAGCTGTTCCGAAAAACACTTGTGATGCTTGCTTTGTGGTATGTGCTTTACGCGACACAAAACACAAGCTCCTGCTTTGGAGCCATTAACGTTGAAACCCGATAAAAAGCACTGAAACCAAACCCAGGCCCCACAGTCGACCGCTCTCTCTCTCATAAACGGCTTAGTAAGTCCCCTGCCCCTCCAAGTAAGTTTGAAGAACTAGCAAAGAGATTCCTCATGATGCAGGCGCCATGACCGAAGCTCTTCGCATGCAGAAACGCAAGAGTAGTGTTTTACAGATTTCGATGAAAGCTTCGCAGAGAAGCCTTGAGACCTAACATACGTTTTTTACACCCTCCACTGTCCACACCATACACCAATGGCCAAAGTCTGGCACCGGCAGACATTTTGAGCTCAGCGGAAGGGGTATGGGCACTGCATGCCTTGGAGACCAAGTGCCGCACAAACTTGACTCCTCCTCTGGTACTCGGCAGACCCAAGTGGGGTTGCTCTCGACATGGCGTTTCCCTTAATAAACCGAAACCTCAATCCAAAACTTCTAAGTCCTAAGGCACGCTTTTGGGACTTATATTCATGACTTATGAGAACTGACGAAACGCCCTTGGCAGACAACTCTCCAGCTGTGTGTTTACTCAGAGCTCATGCCCCAAACTCTCCACCTTAAGCCCTTAACCTAGAACCCCCATGACCTCTGCGCCTAGTGGGCACCAGGGGGCTTCTTTTAAACAGCATCGCAGCACCTCTCCTGCTGCGCCGGCGACCGATATCTCGGCTGCTGGCGCTCAGGATTCACAGTATTATCGGACCCTGAACAGTAGGGGGGCGGGCGGGCGCAAGGGTGGGAGATTACTGGGACCGACAATGGTGCAGAGTTGTCACTATTGCGGGTTTAGGGTTTAGGGTTGGTTAGTAGATTATCATTCGCGTTGTCATTATCATTGCTTACTCAAGAGGATAATGCGCTGAGGATTGCAGGCTGAGGGCTCGGCCTATGGACGAGTACCAAACACACCCCTGCGCTAGTCTTCAAGGCTTAAAACCCTCTAGGCCCTAAACTCCAGAAATGCCCTAGACCCCATGTGTCCTGCACATGCTTGGCACATAGGATTTGAGGATCCATGGAAAGCCCCCTAAAAGGTCGGAATAGGGTTCTTAGTTCTTAGGGTTTTGGGCTGTGGCTGTTTTGGGTTTTCGGGTCTTCAGTTCAGGGGCCAGAGACACCAATATCCCTTAATTTTAAGGAATAGATACCTTAAATCATATTTACGGTTCCTACTATAGTTTAAGGTATACTCCTCAATTAACGGATCTTGGAGTCCCCTCAACCCTTAACCTTATAGATCCCTTATACTGCCCCTTAGAGGAACCCTTATATGGGAGTTTCCAAAAACTGGGGTTCCTTATTTTGGGATCCTTATTATAAGGATCCTACTATTTAGGGTCATATACAGTATTTAGGGTCCCCTATTTTTCGAAACCCTAAACCCTAAACCCTAAACCCTAAACCTTAAACCCTAAACCCTAAACCCTAAACATATATCCCTTTAAAGGAACCCGAGGAGGCCCCTGAAGAGTAGGAGCCTTTCGGGGGCTTGAGGGATTCAGGGATTGCTTAAAGGATCATGGGACTTCGTAACGAGGGTTCCTTAAAAGGGCTCCTTAAAGGGATCTACAAGGGTTCCTTATAGGCTTCTATAATGGATCTATAAGGGTTTAGGGTACTTAAAGGATCATGGGACTTAGTAACGAGAGTTATAAATAAGGTAACTATACTTATAATAACTTACAACCCCAATTAGGGGACTTATAACCTTATATACTAAGTCCCCTGATCCTCCAAGTAGACCCTAAACCCTAAACCCTAGAGATCCCTTTAAGGAGCCCTATATACATCCCTTTAAGGAGCCTTTTTAGCTAAGTCCCATGATCCTCCAAGTGGGGTCTAAACGACGGGGGAGTCGGGGCTTCGGGGGATTGTAGGCGTTTACTTAAAGGAGTCTTGGGGCTTAGGTAACTTTAAAGGGCTCCTTAAAGGGTTCTATAGGGCATCTGTTGGGGTTTAGGGTGCTTAAAGGATCATGGGACTTAGTAATTGGGGTTATAAATAAGGTAACTATACTTAGGTTTACTTATAACCCCAGGTACGGCACTTATAACGTTACTTACCAAGTCACCTGATCCTCCAAGTAGAGTTTGGGGGAGTCGGGATTTAGAGATGAGCCGGGTTTTGGGATTTCTAAGAAGCTTCCGGGGGGAATTAGGGTGCTGTATCTTCATTGAAAGGATTCGAGCGAATTAAGGAATTCACTATTGGGGGTTCAAGGATTTCAGTTTTTGTACAGGTTCGGGGGGAGGAATTTACGAGATTTAGTGTAGAGCGGCTGCGAGGATCGGTTTTGGGTTTAGTCAGGGTTTAGGGTGTAGGGTTTGGGGTTTAGGGATCAATCCGAACTGGCATTTAGGGTTCAGGGTACAAGGGCTTAGTCTGCTTTCGGGTTTACAGATTAGCGTACAGGGTTTACGGTTCCAGGATCAGCAGTCTCACGTTCTAACCGACACCCTAAACTGTTTCTAGGGCGAAGGTAGAAGGAGACTGCCGTGCGGCCAGTGGCCTCAACCCGAAAAACCCAATTCTGAACCCGAGCTCTAACAAATCCTTGGACCGAAACCCTTTACCTGAAAATATCAGCAAGTTCTTATTAGGCCAGGTCCTCACAGTACTTATGACTGGACAGGCAGCTATTAAGAAACGGAGGAGGGGGCAGTTGATAAACAGGGATACGAAGACAAGTGGCTGCTTCCCGCTTAATCCTAGAGATGACCGCGTGCATGCCTTGGCACGCAAAGCACGTCAGACTCTTAGGAGATACATGCATCAGGGATTCGATCTCTGAGGAGTGATTTAGGGCCTAGGGGTTATCATCTTCCTGGTGCCGGAGAGGTGCACTTCAACAGATCCACCTCGAGATGGACGATGGACTCCGCTAGCCCGGTTGAGGCTCACAGAACAGGGTTCAGGATGTAGGGTTTAGGGTTTAAGGTTCGATCTTAAGGATGTTATGAAACATGAGAGGCCTTGTATCCCATCTCCGGTGCTCAGATCTTCAGGGGCTACCCCAAACTCAATCCCGCGACTGTTGCGAGTACCACTACCACTACTGCTGATGGACAAAATCCTGCATGACCCTAAGGACTCTAAACTATGGGAATTATGGTATCTTCCTTATAATGGGTAATGCAGGACTTTGTCCAACAACCGTATCACTACCATTACAATACCACTACCAACGCAACATAACAACCTCTATCACTAGCACTACCACTATCACCGCCACCGCCACTGCCACTGCCCCTAGCAGTCAATACTACGACTACAAGTTGCCACTACCAAACCACTACATGACAAAAAAATAATCCCACTGCTGCTGCCCCTCCTACTGCTCCTACTCCTTCTCCTACTCGTCCTACTACTCCTTAGTATTCCTACTCACCCTACTAGTGCTGCTGGTCTTGCTACTCCTACTACCCCTACTCTCCTACTACTCCTGCTCATATAAGTCCCAGAAGTCCTGGGAGTACTCCGCGTCCTCCTACAGCTGTTCGGACTCTTTTACTACTCCTGTTACTGCTACTACTCCTACTAAGCATACTACTCCTCCTACTCCTACTTCTACTACAATTCCTGCTGCCCTACTACTCCTTACTCCTGCTCCTTCTACTACTTCTACTCCTTCTCCTCCTCCTACTACTACTTCTTCTACTACTACTACTGCTGCTACTGCTACTGCTACTGCTACTGCTACTGCTACTGCTACTGCTACTGCTACTGCTACTGCTACTGCTACTGCTACTGCTACTGCTACTGCTACTGCTACTGCTGCTGCTGCTACCTCTACTGCTACTGCTACTGCTGATGCTGCTGCTAGCTACTGCTACTGCTACTGCTGCTACTACTACTACTACTACAACTACTGCTAAAACTACGGCTACCACTACTCCTGCTCCTACAATTATTCTTATTACTACTGCAGCTTCTGCTGCTACTTCTACAAACAGTTCTACGTCTACGTCTACTTCTTCTACTACTACTACTACTACTGCTGCTACTACTACTACTACTACTATAACTACTACTCCTGCTGCTGCTACTACTACATGAAGGCTGGTCAATTTCTGCTGATCTCTACATGGCAACTGGAACCCCCATGGACATGTGACAACTGGTCGGCATTGATCAATCCAGCTGCACACCCGGCGCCCAGGAACGGATCTGCAGGTAGGTTTTCCTGACTACATCATACAGAGCTTCGTTGGCCCGAGCTGTATGATGAGTCCTCGGTCCCCCGGCACTCTCAGCCCAAAGCTCAATGTCAACCTCGAGGCAAGCTCACGGCGAGCTCATCAGCACCGGGACGCAATTTCTCTATGAAGCAAGCCGTGCAGCAGCTGTCCCAGAATCGGCCAACAAAGAAACCTGCCCAGAACCCGAAGACTGTGCAGAAGCCAATGTTCCTGAAGTCGAGCCTCGCCTGTCAGTGGCCCGTAGTCTAGTAAATTTGAATGCATGATCCTTTTCCCCAAAGCCCGTACTACTATGTAAGATCCGGCTTGGATTGAACATGGCGTTGCAGAACAACCAACTTAAATCTATTACCATATGGCCTACAGGAGTGTACCAAAGGATTCCAGCCTCGTTAAAGTCTTACTTGTTGAAGACTCAGAGCACCAGCACCCGAGGAAGAAGCAGCACGGCATGAAGAAGTACCCGAAGACCGATATCCTGCCGGCGGATTCAGAGTGCCCTGAGGGCCCAAGTTCGTTGCTGGAGGCTTTTGGGTGGGGCGACAAGTTCCTGGACATCTTATCGAACCACCTAGGCAAGCCTGTGGTGCAAGCCAGGCTGAGACAGTGGGAGTGGGACGTGACGACTACGTTCTCAGGTGTGGGTTGTGCGGAGACTGTTTCCTGTCATGCTTCATCATGTGTTAATGAAAGTATCGGTAGTGGTAGTACAAGTAGTAGTAGAAGTAGTAGCAGTGGCCATTCTCAAACCAACTATGATACGATGCCCCACAAAGTATTATTGAACTCGCCCTTTCCCTGCAGCTAGATTGACATTGTATATTCACTGAATTCAATATCACTCCATCCACTGAGTCAGGCTTTGAAGGCTCTCTCGACGAGCGCCTCGCGGATCTGCAAGCTTCGTTCCACACCTGCACGCTTCTTATGGAATTGCGACAACAACTCTCACTGCCAGCACGTGCTTTGCGGAACCTACTCGGGCTCTTGCACATTTACAGATGTCTTTGAGCTTGGACATGGAACGGCCACTTGCAAGATGCACAACAAAATGTGCCGAGTCACGAAAGGCAGTGGCAACCGAAGCTTATCCGCAATAAGCAGGGTGCAAAGCTCCCGAACATCATACGTTGCAATGAAGGCCTACTAGGTCTAGTCCATTGGAGCTACTGGACAGCATGGCACAATAGGTCAGTGCTGATTCTACCTACTTTACCTACATTTTCCTAGATGCACCTAATGTTGGGCCAATGGGGCGGAGCAATGATTCTGATGGTAACCTGGTAACCACAAAACAAACTTTCAGTTCGCCCTCAACCGGAAGCCCCGAGCCCAAAGACCCAGAGCTCAATGCCAACTTCATTTCTATCAATGCCCAGGAACCACCGTCAACATATCAGGCAAGTTGGCTGAAATTATCAACAATCCACTATTCTGCGCTGACTCCTAGGGAACCCTAAGGTCTGAAACTTATAAAATCCAAAGCAAACCTCTTTCACCCTTGAGAGGACCCCCATGTACGCCGTTCTCGGCTATGGGAGCGAGATCCGGAAAGGAGCATTGGGCTTTCGGAACTCACACTGAGCACTTCAATGTGCAGAAGAGGTTGAAAACAGACTTGCTCCTGGTGGAAAACGTCCCCGAATACAATGTGGAGTGTGTGAGACAAGCCCTTGGCCCAACCTACAAGGTGTTGTCCGTAAAAGTTGACCCCAGAGCATTCGGCCAAAGGGCTGCAAGGGCACGTGTGTACATAGTTGCGTACCGGCGCAAAGCCTTGAAATTCAGGGACGGAACTTCCTTGCACAGCATGCTTTCTTTGTTACGGCAGAAGCCAATCCTCAGCATCAGCGACTACTTTTGGAAGCAGCTTCCACCCATCAGGCTATCTGGGCCAAATGCAGCTTGTCTTACACTTGCTATCAACTTTCTTAAGTTATTGTTAAATCCTTACTTGCGACCCTTGGCTCACCCGTTACCCCTTCGCATTATTACTACTAGGAAATATTCAAATTTACTTCCCGTCTCTTCATTCAGGATGAGAATCACCCAAGTCGGCATTGAAATTGACTAGCCATGAAATGTGCTGAAGGCTGCCAACCTGGCAGACTATGAGGAGCTCTATCCGCACAAGATGTATCCCGACTTGCAGCAGACGGCCTCCAAGATGCGAGGTCGAGGAGAAACGGTGGACCATTCCCTGCAAACGTTGACCACGAACTCGGGGAAGATTTACTCTCGAGAGTCTTGCTTCCAATTCAGATTCAGTACAGTAGAGTCAGAGACAAATCTCAATAAGCCTGACACCCCTAGGGCCTGGGTGGAGGGTTTGGGGTTCAGGGCTTCGGGTTTGGGGGGAAGGGTGACGAGCGACAGCTCGTGTTCAGGTGCTTGAAAGATACCTCCACCCGGAGGAAGCGCTATCTACCCATCTTCTTCCGATGACTGCTTCCCAAAGCAGTGCATGTGGCAGCCCAAAGTTGAATGTGCGAGATGTTCCACCTACTGAGATGATCAGAATGGCAGGAAATGCAATGTCAGTACCCGTGATGGGAGCTATCTGCCTCGCTTGCATTCTAGGTCTCGAGCGAACATGAAGCTCGTTCCGTTGACGTCGAGCAGTCTGCTTACGGATTCTGTGCTTTGAGCACAGATGAAGCATGTCAGGCTCTTTTTTGAGCATGATTTCAATTAGTACTAGCACTAGGTTAGCAGGCTGTTCTGATGAACTTCCCTCCGCAGAAACAGAAAACAGTCAGTGGCTATGCATGTTCTCTGACTACTTGCTTCGCTGGCAGTTGGAGATCTTGTGCACTGACGCAATGCCCTGAAACCTTGACATGAAACCGAACCGCGAAAACTTTCACATCAGGATCGAGAGTGGCCATCCAAATTCGAGGCCTCGCAGCCATGTCCAAGCGCAAAGCTCCGACCTCAGGCGGCAGCGGGACCAAAGTCAAGATTCAGGCTGGGCCATGGTCGGGTGAAGTGCTGACAGCTCTTCAGCTTCCTGGCTGCAAAAGTACATTGATCGCGCCGGCATTTTGCAATAAAGACATACAAGTATGATGGTGTAAATAAAGCACGAAATGCGACGAAAGGACATTCGATCCAGAACGTGATGAGCACCCTTGTGAGTACGTGGCCACCAAGCTTGCGACCCTGAACTACGATGCCTTGCACACCTGGTTGCAGCAAATGTCCGACGGCGCGGTCATGCACCCATCCAGTGTCAACATGCCTGCCTCTAGGCATTGAAGACATCGTACAGTTTTTGTTCAAGCATCGCATTAACTGGTTCATGTTACTATGCTTTCTGTTGCAGCCACGAGATTCTCTTAGGCGGACAAGACATCGACGGTGTTCCAAACCCCGATCTTGTCCTTTGGGTATAAAAAGCCCACTGATGGGTGGCCGATCCTGGGGGATTGGGTTGGCCATGCAACATCTATCTACACGAATGGGTATGAGTCGTGGAGAGAGACGGTCGAGTTGAAGGTTGTGTCAGATGCGAGCCTCGGCCAGCCTATGAGCTGGGGATGCGTTCTCCCGGCCAAGGGCTTTGGCAGGATCAGCGTGCTGCTCTTTGGCATCATCTACTCCTATTCCGAGATGCATGGCAAGCCCCACTGGTCGGACGATGTAGAGAAGGAGTTCAAGCAGTGCTCCGTCTTGCATCTTAATGCCTACATAACAGTTTCATCTCGAACGTGCACTTACCACCTTGAGACTCCGATATTTCAAAGCCTGAAGCCACGAGACCCCCAAAAATGCTGCTTACCATGATTGAGTTCGGTACGAGCATCGTCTGACATCCGCCGGGTTCCTTTTGGATTTTAGGGTTTCACTGCAACTTGGAGTTTGGCCTCTAAACGTTATTATGCTAAGGGTATCGAGAGACAGCAGGGCGCCACATTTGGAAAACCCTACTAATAGTTTAAATTTGCTGATGATGGTGTCCTGCTGGTTCGGAGATCCGGGAGCTTCGGGCGGGTCTGATGCTCTGGCACAGTACAGCTAGTTATTAGTGCTTGGGACAACGTTCAAGCTGGGCCTCGGGAGCTCATCATCCGGAACCACAGTGACAGGCAACGAGGCGTTTTGAAAGTGGGTCTGGGTTTCATACCCGGAAACTTCGCGGTCGATAAACCTTGGCTCAGACCCTCGACCTCTAAAAAACCGGACAGCCTAAAGCCTCTCCTCACACAACCAAATAAGAGCAATGCTCGGCTTTTTGCTTCTAAATCTTCATGCCTACACAACCTAAACCGCACGACCCTGAAACCTGAAGATCTGCTACTGTACGGCCCCAAAGCGAATACACAGAGCACCTTCAAACCCTAACACCCTGGGACCCCGATATGTCCAAGCCTGAAGCCACTAGACCCCTGAAAGTGCTACCTACCATGACTGAGTTCGGCACAGCCTGACATCCACCGGACATATTCCTCTTGGATTTGAGGGTTTCGCTGCTTCGGGGGTTTGGTGGGATCAGGGCTGAGAAGGTTTGTTAGTGTTTCAGGGGTATCAAGACAATGTAGGTTCGACTGCGACCATTTACGGCTACTTCTTTTACTTCTACTTGAACTACTACTACTACTACTACTACTACTACTACTACTACTACTACTACTACTACTACTACTACTACTACTACTACTACTACTACTACTACTACTACTACGACGGCAAGCTCAGAGGCTTGTAACAGGTCCTGCAACAGCAGGAGAAGTGTTGTCGCCCTACACCATGGCATACTGCAAGACGGCTGGTGACGATGACGGTGTTGATGGCATGAGTATGATGATGATGATGATGAGGATGATGGTGATGATGACCAGCATGCACATGACCATCACAATGTCACATCGGTGCAACAGAAATCTTGACCAAGATGGGGTTGAACGGGTAAAAATCGATGATGTCACTGATCTCCTGAGAAAGGATTGCGCCCAATCGGGAGCTTCGGACCAAAACCGAACAAATTCACGTCCACAGGAGCATTCCTGAGGTTGAGGCAGCAGGCCAGCAGGTTTGCTTCGGCAGTTCCACAACCTGACGGAAACGTGGAACTAGGGAGCTTAAACACATTAAAACCAAACCTCAACTTTGAAACGACTTCTTTCAGGCTGTCGCAATTTCAGTCTGAACTTTGGCAGTTCAACGAACGAAACCAGGTGGGTGCAGCATGCCACGCAGTCTTTAAAGCCGGCTCGACTCGAAGCTGTTTGTTCGTGTCGAGGTTTTGGGGGCTTGGGGCTGCCGCAGAACGCAGCCCTTTAATTCACGGGCCCGGATCAAGATTGAATATGGACTTAGGTTCGATCGAACATTAGGTTCAAGTCTAAGATGAAAGCCCAGGGGTCGAGGGTGGCCCTATGTCAAGACAACCAGGCAGACGTGATCGCGGAATTTAAATTAAACTCGAAAAGCATTAGGGCTTCCATTAGCTTGAATATTCGAAAGCTTTCAATGAAGCCCGGGGTCAAGGGTTTGAAAACCATGAACGGAAGCGCCGGGGTCGGAGTTTGGGAGTTGGTTTGCGATGGGAAACCCAGCAACGGAAGCCGGGGCCGAGGCTTCGTTTTTAATTGGAAAACTTGGAACGTATGCAAATGTCGAAGGCTTGCTAATTGGAACGGAAACTTTGAAAAACAAACGGGCGTCGATGGAAATCATCCCAAAGCAGCTCCTGGTTTGGCAGTAATAAACCCTCACTTGAAGCCGGTAATTCGCTTTAATTTCGAAAACCTTCAAAGGGAGGCCGGGATCGAGGGTTTGGTACTAGGTTTTAATTTGGAAACCCTCAAGGGAAGGGAGGCCGGGGTCGAGGGTTTGGTACTAGGTTTTAATTTGGAAACCCTCAAGGGAGGCCGGGGTCGAGGGTTTGGTACTAGGTTTTAATTTGGAAACCCTCAAGGGAGGCCGGGGTCGAGGGTTTGGTACTAGGTTTTAATTTGGAAACCCTCAAGGGAGGCCGGGGTCGAGGGTTTGGTACTAGGTTTTAATTTGGAAACCCTCAAGGGAGGCCGGGGTCGAGGGTTTGGTACTAGGTTTTAATTTGGAAACCCTCAAGGGAGGCCCGGGTCGAGGGTTTGGTACTAGGTTTTAATTTGGAAACCTCAAGGGAAGCCCGGGTCGAGGGTTTGGTACTAGGTTTTAATTTGGAAACCCTCAAGGGAGGCCGGGGTCGAGGGTTTGGTACTAGGTTTTAATTTGGAAACCCTCAAGGGAGGCCGGGGTCGAGGGTTTGGTACTAGGTTTTAATTTGGAAACCTTCAAGGGAGGCCGGGGTCGAGGGTTTGGTACTAGGTTTAATTTGGAAACCCTCAAGGGAGGCCGGGGTCGAGGGTTTGGTACTAGGTTTTAATTTGGAAACCCTCAAGGGAGGCCCGGGTCGAGGGTTTGGTACTAGGTTTTAATTTGGAAACCTTCAAGGGAAGCCCGGGTCGAGGGTTTGGTACTAGGTTTTAATTTGGAAACCCTCAAGGGAGGCCGGGGTCGAGGGTTTGGTACTACGTTTTAATTTGGAAACCCTCAAGGGAGGCCCGGGTCGAGGGTTTGGTTCTAGGTTTTGATTTGGAAACCCTCAAGGGAGGCCGGGTCGAGGGTTTGGTACTAGGTTTTAATTTGGAAACCCTCAAGGGTCCAAGGGCCGCCCCTCGATGGTTTGGTCCAAACCATCAAGGAATCGAGGGTCGTCCCTCGATGGTTTGGTCCAAACCCTCAAGGACCGAGGGCCGTCCCTCGATGGTTTGGTCCAAACCATCAAGGAATCGAGGGTCGCCCCTCGATGGTTTGGTCCAAACCCTCAAGGACGATGGTTTGGTCCAAACCATCAAGGAATCGAGGGTCGCCCCTCGATGGTTTGATCCAAACCATCAAGGAATCGAGGGTCGTCCCTCGATGGTTTGGTCCAAACCATCAAGGATCCTGGTGGCGGCAACACGATCACAACCACTGAATGGTCATGGCTTCGACTTCCCAACATGACAAGTTCAAAGGGTGATGGTTTGGACCAAACCATCACCTCCTGAAGCTTCTTATCCACCCACAGTCAATATCGGTCACACACTTTGGGGATATATTTATAATATGCCTTGTGCTGAATAAGAAGCTTCAGGAGGTGATGGTTTGGTCCAAACCATCACCCTTTCAACTTGCCATGTTGGGAAGTCGAGCCCATGACCATTCAGTGGTTGATCATCGAGGGACGACCCTCGTTTCCTTGATGGTTTGGATCAAACCATCGAGGGGCGACCCTCGATTCCTTGATGGTTTGGACCAAACCATCGAGGGACGGCCCTCGATTCCTTCCTGGTTTGGACCAAACCATCGTCCTTGAGGGTTTGGACCAAACCATCGAGGGACGACCCTCGATTCCTTGATGGTTTGGACCAAACCATCGAGGGACGGCCCTCGCTCCTTGAGGGTTTGGACCAAACCATCGAGGGACGACCCTCGATTCCTTGATGGTTTGGACCAAACCATCGAGGGGCGGCCCTTGGACCCTTGAGGGTTTCCAAATTAAAACCTAGTACCAAACCCTCGACCCCGGCCTCCCTTGAGGGTTTCCAAATTAAAACCTAGTACCAAACCCTCGACCCCGGCCTCCCTTGAGGGTTTCCAAATTAAAACCTAGTACCAAACCCTCGACCCGGGCTTCCCTTGAGGGTTTCCAAATTAAAACCTAGTACCAAACCCTCGACCCCGGCCTCCCTTGAGGGTTTCCAAATTAAAACCTAGTACCAAACCCTCGACCCCGGCCTCCCTTGAGGGTTTCCAAATTAAAACCTAGTACCAAACCATCGACCCCGGCCTCCCTTGAGGGTTTCCAAATTAAAACCTAGTACCAAACCCTCGACCCCGGCCTCCCTTGAGGGTTTCCAAATTAAAACCTAGTACCAAACCCTCGACCCCGGCCTCCCTTGAGGGTTTCCAAATCAAAACCCAGTACCAAACCCTCCACCCACCAATTAGTTACAAACACCGGGTCCCGGTGAGGCCGGGGTTTGCACTGATCTTAACAGGTAAGGCAATTCTTCAGATCTTCCTGGTGCTTCCCGTGTCGCGTTTTAGCAACGCACTGTTTCGGGGTGGGCTCGAAAAGCAACGAAACAAGGTGAGAGGCGAGAGGTGAACATTGAGATATGAGACGAACAAAATAAACTTTCTCTACTCCGTGTTCTGACATCGTCCTGCTGCAATATGACAATCGTAGACAACAAAATTTGTATGGTTGATTGACAAACACTGTATGGACTTCGAAATACATCGTTTCAAAGGTGGATCCGGACCGCCATCGCGATTCCGACAGTGTTCATCAAGGCGGCCGAGCACGAGTACAACTGGCGACGCTTGCAGCTGAATATCCAGGCCACGGAGAAGCAAAGGCGCAACATGCTGCAGCAATGCTTGATCTTCCATGCTCGGGCTGAGGACATTCTGGCAGATAATTGGCAGCAATGTGTGGACCGATAGCAGACTCTAGCACAGGTGTAAGAGATGTTATTCTGACAATGTGCCAGTTCGCAGTTGCGTGGGAGCTCAGATTGCCCACCCCAGCCCACTGTCACTGTTAGGATTAACTGATGTCAGTACCCGTATTGCCGTCAGAGCCAGAGAATCATGGCAGTAGGCTATTATTAACATAGTATCAATCTGCACATATTATTCAGTTGATATGGAACCTGCTCTTGGTATCTTGTTGTGTATCGTGCAAGTTACCCTCCATGTTTGGGTATGGGTGGATGTCGGCCTTTTTGACTGCAAGTTAGTAATCATCCTACGAGGCATAAGGGCTTCAATCACCACCACCACCACCACCACCACCACCACCACCACCACCACCACCACCACCACCACCACCACCACCACCACCACCACCACCACCACCACCACCACCACCACCACCACCACCACCACCACCACCTCCACCGACAACAACAACAACAACAACAAGAACACCACCATCACCATTATCACCGCCACCACCACCACCGATCACCACCAATTCAATTCAATTTCAATGCTTTCAAATTGACGTTGAAGCCGAGGCCACGGCCGGGGCAGCGAAGAAGGACAGCAAGGAAGCATACCACACGGCTTTCCTGGCGGCCATCAGCGAGTACAACAACTACGGGGCTGCCAAAACAAGCTCGAAGTATCAGATTGACAGTGGCACAGCCAATGCGATGTTTGGCTTGAAAGCTGCTTGTATGCATTCCTACTGCCTCGATTGTTCAACACAATAATACCTGCTGACATGACCTGTTCACCCGGCCTGCTCGAGGTGGGCCTTTGTCCTGAAGGATGGAGCTTGATTGAACGGCATCTTCACAAGTTCAAGCAGGAGGACTCAGGCCGTTGAGTTTGCAAACCTTGACTGTCACATGACAATAAGACTAGGAACGACCTCAAATCTATTGGTTTTGGGCGTGATCTTGCATCCCTGCAGCCTTCCACAAAGACACCCTCCTCAGCGCCAGATGGTACTTGGGCAGTACTTCCAGTGGAGCTCAGGAGCCCTGGTACACACTGCTCCGGGTCACACCGGCAACCCAGCTACTCTTTCTCCAGCGATTACTACAGGTTCATGAAAGGACCCTGCGAAAAAGGACGAGCAAGTCCCAGTCCTGCAGGTTGCCGCTCCAGAAGTGGGACCGCGAGGTAGAGATCGTGACCTTGTTGGGCACCGTTCATGAGCACATGGTTAAGGCTGTCGATGCGTCCGGGAATAGCCTTTTCTCCAAAGAGGTGCTGGAGGATGTGAATCGCAGAATCTTGGAGGGGTCCCTTTGGCTCAGCATTCGACAAGTCAGAATAGAATTTAATGGGCTCACAGTCAATGATGACCTACCAAACAGAAAATTGTCATTCGATTTCTGAAAACTTGCACCTGAGGGACTATCACGAGGAAGCCGGCACACACCTGGAAGCCATCTGCCAGGCGTTCAAGCCGAACCACATGGCAATGTGGGCAGACAATCTCCCAAGCCTACGTTCCGACTCCGCAATGGGCGATGCCGAGAACGCCCTCAACCAGATGTCCGCCGAAACGCAACGATTGACTTGGGAACAGGATACTCTCAAGCTAGCCTCTGACGTTGCGATGATTGGCAAGATGTACAGCAGTTTCCAGAAGAGTGAACGAACACGGCACCTTCAAAAAGTTAC
Source organism: Symbiodinium sp. CCMP2592 (assembly GCA_905221615.1). Classification (NCBI taxonomy): domain Eukaryota; class Dinophyceae; order Suessiales; family Symbiodiniaceae; genus Symbiodinium; species Symbiodinium sp. CCMP2592. Next base: position 9,647 of record CAJNDT010005523.1, on the reverse strand, counting down.
ACACCTGAGGCTGCAGAGACTGGACTGATTCATCAGTTTGCTCAGGCTGGGGGTGGAGGAATCAGTTTGACGAGAACAACCCATTACAACCCCAAGCCCAGACCCCTGAGAACACCAAATCAAAACCAAGAGAACCCCAACCCTGACAGTCTCAAGCCCTTAATAGTCCCAAATCTTTGAAGCTGAGGAATTCCTTGGGAGCTACACTTGTCGAGAACACGATGGACAGGTGGTGCAAGCACGTCACTGGGACGGAGGCTGAGATCGCGACTGCAATGAACCAAGCACCGGCCTGAGTCATTGCGTGCGTTTGCGTGATTGAACAAATCGTTTGTCAATCAATATCCTTGAGTGCGTCTTTGCATTGCGCGTGTTCCCTGAAGTTCATCGGCAAAAGCTCTGCAGACCATGCCCCAGTGGTCGTGGTGTGCGATCTCACGAAACTCGGACGATTGTCCTTGAAGGACTTAAACACCATTGCCACCCAGATCAAGAATATCCTGAGCCGCAGACCCCTCGCGAGCATGGCAGTGGTTATGGCGCCGCACCTCCTCTCAGACAAAGTCAAGAATGGACTGCGTGGAGAGATGAAGCGACCTATCAACAAGAGTTCTGTGCGGAGTGAGTTCATCGGCAGTATCATTCACTCCTTGTGTTTCAGTTAACTAAGGCGAATCGAGGAGAAGCTGGAGGCAAAGGATCTGACCTCGGAGATGATCATCGTGAGGATGGAGAATCCACCCAGCTCGAAGGCGGTGCCAATGAACCTGCCAGGATGGCTTGTTTATGATGATGCCGGAGTGGACGACAACGAGTTTGCTTCGTGCCGCTTGAGAATGGACAGGCTCGGAAGTGAACCCCTAATAACCCTAATAGAGCCCTAAACCCTACATTCCGGAACCGCACACTGTGAATCCTCTAACAATTAAAACCTGAACCCTAGGCGCTGTGCTGCTGTGGAAGCTTGCCCAACGACCCTGACCCCAAACCCTAGAAACATAAACATAAGAAGCTACCATCATGATGTCAGGGGGACCAGGGAGCCCATACCCTGGACGCCTCAACGCCTCTACGTTGTGCCGAATGAGCGAAGGATGGCACTCCGTCTACTGCTGGAGATGCCAGGCACGGGACGGTCACTTGCTCAAGTCAAGCTTGTGATTAAATTTATGTTTGGTGGGAGGGCTCATAACACTAACCCCTGCAGGGCGTTCTCTGACGTCCAGGAGGCGGCGCAACTCCTGGCAGGAGGTGAATTCCCTGTGTCTGTGATGAGCGCCTGCCTCACCGGCGCGAACCAGGCCCTTTTGCCAGCAGTCAAAGCCAGCCGCTTGGTCAGGGTGATCAACATCACCCCTTACGACGGGCATTTCGAAAAGGCAATGCTCCGCTATCATCTGGGGGAAGACGAGCGTCCTCGCATTTCCTGCTTATCAGTCGGGCAAGACCCTGCCATCATGCAGTACTCCCAATCGGTGCTCGCCCTGTCGCTCATGGAGGACTGTCGTGTGAGTAAATCGAGAACATAACATACGACCATCCTGATTTCACCATGACGTTTGACTTAGGACTGGAAGAATGATCACAAGATGCTCCACTCGGAGCCCGGCTACAAGAAGTACGAGAAAAACCCAGTGGAACCCACAACGGACTTCGACCTCAGAGACTTCCCCTTGAAGATGGTGACCTGCACCCTGGACAACAGCAAGCGAAGCTTGGAGAAGCTTCGACTTGCCCTGCCTACGGAGATTCGGACGAAATACGCCGCAGATCCCTTGCGAAGCCAGGAATGGTTGGAACTCGTGGCGGCTTTCGATTCGCAGCCCCTCGGCCTGCTTACGGATATACCTAATCCCCCAACCTCTAGCAAACCTCATAATCCTAAACCCTACAGATCCTAGACTATTTCCCATAGCTTCACCCCCTTACTTAATCAACAAATCTATGTAAACGTACATACATACATAAATACATACATACATACAGATGTATGTGACATATGGCCTATGGCCAATCATCATACCTGATTTGCTAGTTACTTAGTATCTCAGCACAGGGAGATACTGACAAGAGGTTCGGCATCATGCCAGTTAAGATTGAAAAGACGAAGGATTCCAAGTGCTACTTCATCTACCAAAATACTAGAATAGATTTCTTAACATTTATTTGTAACACATCAATAGTATTGGGCAACCCTGAAACTGAATATGAATTTATTCGCGTAGGTCCGAAGCCGTACCATGATGATGAGCCTGATAAGTTAAGGTTTGGCACCAACACGCCTGCCGCGACCGAAGCCTCGGCTGCGCCAGCTGCTGCTGGGACCTCGAAGCCAGGATGGTCCAGTGAGCCAACGACTCTGGATGCCCTTTGCTCTACCTACGACATCGAGTTCAAAATCGCATCAAGAACACCTGGGGCATCCCTGTTCATTGTCAAAGCCACTGATCGAGGCGGGAATCTCTCGGAGGTCGAGGAGGGCCAGGACATGAAGATGTTCCTTGTAGCTTCCCTGGGTTAAGTATACTAGTAGACTTTATAGGGTTTAGGGTCTCGATTTTAGGCGGTTTGAGCTTCCTGTTTTTCTTTTGGTAACTTTTACTTATGTTCGGGTCTACCTAAGGTGGCTCACAACGCGGTGTCCGTTTCGAAGTCGAGTTCCTCATCAGTCATGGCCGATCCACCTTTCTTAAGGAAGCAAAGGCAACGAAGCTCATTCGCGAGACCCCAGGCGAGCTATTATCACTAGCATTCAATTCTTAGTGTGTGCCTGCACGTACAAGCATAGTGTGAGATGCCTTGAAACGCTCCTGCGATCCAGCGTGCCTCTCGTAGCTTAGTTAGTCTTAGAGGTTTTGGACCAGAAAGCGGTAGTAAAGCTGCCAATGGCGCTGAGTCAGCTGCTGGCGAAGCATGGGTTCAATCAGGACAGGACGGGAGAGTCACATTCGGGTATTGTTCGTACTGCTAATTATCATGCATCCCGATAGGATCTGCACATGATGCTCCAAGATTCCCCGTCGGCTGCGATTACACCTCCACCGCCTACGACGCGAACCCACACCGCCAGCCCGCTCAATGACTCGGCCTCCGTCGGGACCCAAGAATTGAAGCCGCCACCCCGTGATGTTGCATAAGCACACTGTGATACTATGGTGATATGACCTTGGACGTTTGAGACTGAATTGGTGTGCAGGCCACAGCCGCAGCTTCACCAACGACGGCCAGACCATCGCCGCTGCCAATGCAATCAGAAGATAGGACCGACCCAATGCAGAGGGAGAAGCGATCTGAGCTGGCACAGAGCTTGGCTGTTGCCATGAAGCAGACCAAAGAAAAGCTCAAGAAGGACGGTGGTGACAGCAAGGCAAAAGACAAGCTCAAGAAGGACAGTGGTGACAGCAAGGCAAAGGCCACAGGTCTGAGTGCAGCTCAGAGCTGGGCAAAGGCGAAAAACGAGGGCAAGAATGACGCGAAGAAGAAGGGCCCGAAAAGCAAGAAGGCCAAAAAGGCCAAGGCAGAGTCAGAGGAGCACCACATCGAGGGGGAGGGCGAGGAGGAGGAGGACCTAGACGAGGTGGACGCCCTTGGCGAGGGCTTGTTGGACAGTGACGAAGACATCAACAAAGATGAGAAGAAGGAGGCAAAGAAGAAGGCCAAAGCCAAGGAAACGGCCAAGGATGAGAAGGACACAGAGGAGACAGACGACAAGAAACCCGCCCCCAAGACCAAGGCGAAGGCCAAGGCGAAGGGCCAGGCCGGCGCGAAAACCAAAGCCAAAGCCAAGGCAAAGGGCAAAGCGAAGGAGAAGTGAAGGGCCATGCATAAGAGGGTGAATTGGGCAAGTACATAATGTGCACAGTCTTATTCAGTTAAGTTCAAATTCAATAATATTAGATAGCCTGCGGTTCGATTCAACACCTAATCATTGAAGCCCTGTTCCTTGTACGAAACACTCAACCAAGTATTGAATTGACGATTCCATGTAAAGCCCGTTACACCCTCAGCCTTAAGCGAGTTAGTTCTCTATGGAATAACCTTATTGGTTTAGGGGTTTGGGGTTTACAGGTTTTGGGTTTTAGGGTTTCGGGGTTACGGGTTCAGTAGTTTAGGGTTTTGGTGTTTCCGTTTTAGGAGTTTTAAAGTGCAAGTGCTTAAGGACTTGTGGTTTAAGGATTTGGGGCTTAGGGTTTCGATCTTGGGAAATAAATGACATGAGCCTTACTCCAAATCACTCCAGGAGCCCAGCGAGGGCGATGAAGCCACGGAGCCGGAGCCAACTGGCAAGCTAGGTGCGAATATGCTCAGCGAGTATCACAAGGCTATCCATGCTGCTACGGCTCGCCTAACAGCAGAGCACCCGGACAAGAACATCAAGGAGATTAGGAAGCTTGCTCGTGAGGAGCACCCGGGATGCATTAAAGGGCGGACGAGTATTGAACCCATTAAAGAATTGAATAACCTTGCCCGAATAGTACGAAACAATCCCAACAACGTCTTAATCGAGAAACATCTTACTCTTGCTATAACTCTATATGAAGACATCTTGATTGTTGAAGTTGAAAGTAATGGGTCTTCGGTGCACAATGGAGGACACACGAGTCTGTGGTTTAGAGAATAGGCATGAACACACTGTCATCCGATGAAGTAGCTGGCATTGCTTTTTGAAGTTGGGGCATATGGGGTTCGGGTCTCATTATGCGAACCCCTCAAACTTAAACCCTCAAACTTGAAAACCGAAAGCCGAGAACACCGAAGCTCCCAAGCCCCAGAGTCCTAGCACCATCATCCCAAACCGAAACCTCCAACCGTGACCAACAACTGGACCCAATTCCTCAGGTGGCAGAATAGCGACGTGCGCCGAAATTGGATCAACAACATGAGCCAAAGCCAGCGTTCCAAGCGCCGGCTGTGAGTGAGGGCACATTTTGCCAACGACGCAATCAAGCTAGGGGATTGTGTTGGCTCTTGAAAGCCGACTACCGTCGGCATGATTTTGAAGCTTAGATGGAATGTCAAATTTGTTGCAGAGAAACTGCAGCTCCTCGGATTCCCGTCACCAGCTGGCCTCGTGCAACTGCTTGAATAAATCCGCGAATCTGTCACAGGGTGCTGGCAGCAGGTCATGCATGTCAGTCTGTTAGCCGAGTGCCCACTCAGGCGACGTGGCAAACATGCTCAAATGCGCATGGCACGACGACTCAGATCGTGTGGTGATGGAAGTGAATGTGAACGCTCGAGCAAGCGACTCCGAGCCCTGTTCATTGAGACAAATGCTTCTCGAGCTCGAAGAAGCTGGCCTCGTGGATTCCAGTTTGAACGGTCACACATGCGTCCGGCCTTCTGCGACATCCGAAGGCAGCTCGGTTCGACCTCAGGAAAGTTTAGTGTGTAAAGTTTAAGGTCTAGGGGTTCACGGCTCGGGGAGTTTGGCTGTTGGGTTTTTTGCCAAATTTGGGGCTTCCCCATTCGTCGATCTACGTGACGAGAATGCCTATTTAGGGTCTAAGCTTTAGGACAACTAGACTTGTTATTTAGGATGACCCATCTCGGTGGTGTGGGTGATGATGTTCCGTTGTTCACGGGTTTCACACATTCAGCTTTTGAGCTTCAATCTAGTTCTAAAGTACTGATTTAGTAACTGCTTCAGCTGACGCTACATGTTCATGTTAACACATGGGACAGCATGTGCGTGAAATGCAGACCTGTGCATCACCATCCTAGGCAGGATTGTGCATGTAGCCCCGATCCTCTTCGTAGTTATGGTCATAGTCGCGAATATGTTGAAATGTGAACGGCACTGACCGTGGGAATGCAATGGCGACAAGATTAAACAATTGGTTGTTTTGACAGAAAAACTGTTAGAATTGTGTTTTGGTTGGTGCATTACTAAGTTAGTAATGCACCAACCAAAACACAATTCTAACAGTTTTTCTGACAAAACAACCACTTGTTGTAGCACATTCGTTATTGGATTGATCTAAGGTGACGACCGCTTCGAGATCACACCCAAGGCCTCACCGCTCTATTATCAGTACACGATGGTGGCAAGGACGGCGATTGGAGGTCAGAAGTACACGAGTGTGGCCTCTGCCTTCCCAAGCAAGGTCGTTTGGATTGCGAATAACACTACCCTAGTTCTTAACCTTCGACTCATAAACCCCCTGATGTCAATACTGAACGAATGTAACCACCACGGGAATTAGTTACCTTATTTACTTTCGAATTCAGTGCCGCCCTGAGATGGTTGGCTTGATTTCGGTGGTGATCGAACTATTTATCTAAACATCGGGAACCTGGCATAACACTCAACTTCAGCTCAGCTGGAAGCCCCCCAAGTTAGATCCCCCGAAACCTGCAGTAAACGTCGAAGGCACATGTTCAATATTGCATAATTCTAGAACTCTTCAGGTTAGTAGCCTGGCATTGGGTTTGGGTTTGAGTTTGGGTCCAGGATACAAGGTTAGGGCTAGGGGGGTTGCAGGGTTAGGGGTTCTCCCGTAACGCCCGGTTCTGAGGTGCTCCTGGCGTCCCGGGCTTTGCACATGCTCTGGCGCGTCAGCATGGCGCCTGAGCGAAACGATGCTGGGATCGAAGGTGATTCAATGAGTGAGGGATTTAACGCGAGTCCGTGATCAGCCAACCCGCATCTAAGGAAGTCTCGCCTCGAAACTCAGCCAAAATAAGCGTTTTGGATATGGATGTGTTTGGTATCATAGCTTGATCTGCTGAGGCAAGCCACTCTACTTCCTGGACCAGGACATGGAGCTAGCAGCCGACCGGGTGATGCGATTGCTCTGAGGACATGAACATTCTGACATGACAACCGGACTGTGGTGTGATCGATGGGCCCGCAGGATCTGATCCTGCTCTAATAAACTAGACTAGAGTAGCCTAGAAAGTATGCGATAATCTTTTGGGGCCGCGAAGATCTCACATTTTGACAGCCCGCCCGTAGCCTTACTTCTGGCACTTCCTTATTTTCGGCACTGCAGCGCAAGGCACAGAGAAAGATGAAAGATGTCAATCACCAGTCTGAGTTCTCCAGCCCGAAAGGTTTTGCCAAAACCTTGAAACCCATCCCACCGTCTATTTTAAACCTCCCCCGAAAGAATACTAATACGTGGCTAAAACCTTGAGGATCAACCCCTGACCAATTCCCAAACATATCTTTGCGCCCACCCTAATTTCTATGCCCTGCAGCTCGAAGCTTAAAACCTGTCATTCATTCTTTATTTTTGCCGAACCGACAGTGAGTATCAATCCAACCCCAATCCCGAACCTAAATCCTACAGCCTACAGCCCAAGAACTGAAATTTCAAGCTGCTGCCAGACACTTCAAGGTCCATCCCAACCCAATCTGAGGCCCTGCAGCTTTATCACTGCCCCCAAACCCAGTGCTGAACCCGTTTGCCCGAAACCTACAACATGTGTTTGCTTGAAGATCAATCCCACCCCAATCCTAAAGCCAGACCCTACATAAGCCCAATTGCCAACTCTAAAACGTGTACTTTATGCCACTGACTGGTCAATCCCCCGAGATTTAAACCCTCCAAACCGACACCCAACCCCCGGCACCCTATTTTAAACCCTACGCAGCCTGATAAGTCAAATAAATTAAAGCCCGCCGATCCGAGGTCAGGTCCTCTCCGTCTCGCCGGTTTTTGTCCTTCGCCTGGGCCGCAGGGTGGGTGACAACAACAACGACAACCACACCAACGACGACATCAACGTAACAACAACTTCTTTAACAGCACTGTCAAGGACTACGGGCTGAGTGCACTTCAGTCAATGATCATGTAAAAAAGCCCAGCACCTCGCGCCGATGGCAAGGGTCTGAGTCTGCTCGTTAACTGTGCAAGCATGCTCGCACAGGGCTGTTTGCAGCCAATTTCGGTTAGGGTGCATTCAGAACAGTAGCAGTTGCTATGAGTATCTCTGGAGAATCAGAAGTTAAATGCGTTTGGGTAGCGTGCTACATGTGTTCAATGCACTCGATGGAAAAATTTGGCGCTGATGGCAGGAGCACGAAGCAAACCAGTCATCACTCAACCGGGCATCATCATATTAATTAATAGAAAATCATCCTGCTCCTCACCATCAGGCTATTCGAATGACAAAGACCGGCGAGGTAGCGAGCATCTGGCCGAGCACTGAGCATCATCAAGCATCGTAGTAGATCTGGTTTTGGAGCTGCTGAAAAGCTGTAGCTTGTTTCAGGCCTGCATCCACCTGGTCTGTTGTGAGTTGACCATAGCCTTCCCAAACTCGATCGCTCACGATTCTGGCAAATCGCTTACCGATGGGAGTGCTGACACCCGTCACCTTCAAATCGTTGATGGCACGTTGCCGACTGGAATGACTCCGTATACTGCTTATTTTCACGTCCGTGCCAGCAGGCGGGACAAACGATGCTCGTGCCCTTCTGATAGCTGCTGATGCGGTGTCCTGGTTATCGAGATAGCAGTCTCAAGTTTACTCACAGACTACAAGACTTAAGACTTAGCTACAACCGTCTATGGTCCTTGTTCATGTGCTTTGCAACAGCATCTTTCCGTGTCGCGGGGAAGAGGAATGCCTCGGGATCTGTTGGCCAACTCCATGAGTCTTGATAGGTGACGTACCCTCGGCTCCCAAAACGGCGGGTCCTCTGCTCAGAGTGACCAGCGTTGTCTCGCAATTGTGTGAAGAAGGTCTTCGCTGTGTCTGTGAGCGGTTTCAAGATCTTCTCTTGCTTCTTCAGCTCCCCAACTTGCACACGCCCAAAAGCGAGATCGACATGCTTGGCCTGAAGCCGGAGAACCTCCGTCACTCTACAACACAGAAGGTGACACATTGAAGCCAAGACGTAGCACCAGGTGGGGCCAACACCTTTTAGGTGTTGCAACCATGATTTCATGGCTGACCCGGCTAGTGTGTCTGCTTTGCCGCGGGATGCCTTCTTTCGACGATTTCCTGCCGGCTTTCGCAGAACTCCAGGCATGTTTTGTGCCAGCAAACCTGTACACTACGAGTGAGTTCCAATTGAGCCACTTACGACCGACCACGGGTAAAAGCTTAATGCTCACAGCCGCAGGGCCTTGAAGACTTGGCGGTCACTCAGTACCCAGACACTCAGTACCCAGACAACGAGTAAAAGCTTAATGTTCACAGCCACAGGGTCGGCAGCATGCTTTCCCGGCGCAACTTAACTTAGCTCGGTCGGCAGCATGCTTTCTGCTCGCGCAACTTAACTTAGCTCGGTCGGCAGCATGCTTTCTGCTCGGGTCGGCAGCATGCTTTCTGCTCGGTAAGCCGGCTCCCACGAGCCTTTCGCGAACTCCCCTTTCCGAAACGACGACTCCCACCCCTACCTTAGCGATCTCCCAAACCCTCTAAGACAACTCCCGGCCCTCAGAGACAACTCCCCCACACACACACACACAGTCACACACTTGAATGTCCCGACAGAGCCCCTGTCCGAGGCGCCCTCAAACACGAACCCTAAAACAATTAGCAGACAACACCAGGCCCTTAAGACTAAGAGACAGATCGCTACCATCGTTGTTGCATTTTAGACGTGCCCCTTCGTCTACCCTGTACTTAGAGCCATCAACTGGGAATCCCTTTCGTTCGACTGAAACCAAACCCTTGTTGCTGAGACTGCC